>VMDO01006874.1:83346-96254 GCA_007922755.1 Pedetes capensis
GGGGGAGGGGAGGAAGAGGGGGAGAGGGAGAGGGTGAGGGACAGGGACAGGGAGAGAATGAGAAAGAGAATGAATGTTTGTGTCTCTGTGTGTGTGTGCAGTTCCAGGAGCCCACAGGCAGTCTTCTGAAAGTAGTTCCAGGTACTTGTTTATAGCAAATGTGCCCAGAAGCTGAAAGAGAAATCTGGGGGATGTGGTTTGAATATTGCACTGCACACTGACAGTGTTCATATGCTGCCAATACCTGACAATACTCAAATTGTCATATTCATATGGCACATATTCCATTTTTATCTTTCCTCATACTTTTCCTTAAAAACTGAGTCCATCATACATTTTTGTACAGTGGGGTTGGTTCTTCCGTGATAGGACAATGTGCGTGTGTGTGTATATTGTCAGAATTCCCTTTTTAGAATTGTCTCTCCTGAGCTGTCTCCTCCTGGCAGCCCTGCCCTGCTCACCCCAGGTGCTCATACCAGAAACTTGCTGTCCTCAAGTTCCTTCCTCTCTGGCCGTAACCCCTGGGCCCGAAACCCATAAGTCATACTCCCTCTAACAGTCCTTCTGGTTTCCAACCTGTCTCCACTCCATCTACTTCTTTCCATATGCATATTTCTCATCTTCTTCCTCATCTTAGCAGCTCCCTCCACAGTGCTCCTGCGCTTGAATTGCTCTCTCTTCCGCTGCGCTGGCTACCTCCTTCTACTGGTGCTCTAGATCTCCAGGTCTCTCCCTGACCCAGGGAAAGTTGGCTTCATCTGCTCTATCCTTTCATGCCATGCCAGTATGAAGGCTATGGCAAAGTTGTTATTGCCCTAGATGGTATTTATCACAGCTTGTAAGTGAATATTCATTTGTGCCTGAATTTCTTAGTATCTGTCTCCCCCATTAGATTAAGAGGTTCATGTCAGAAAGGAATATGTCTACTTTATTCTTTGGTATGTAGTAAGTGAGCCTGCAGGCATACCACTGTGGCATCCAATCTCATTAGATCTCGGAAGCTAACTAAGCAGGGTTGGGCCTGGTTAGTACTTGGATGGGAGACTGCCTGGAAACACCAGGTGCTGTACCCTTGGGAGAAGGACTTGACAACCCATTCCCCCAAAAAATCTGCCATTGAAAACCCTATGAATAGCAGAGAAGTACTGACAATAGTGTTTCGTCTGTTGTACATAGAGTTGCTATGAGTCGGACACCAACTTGATGGCCCCTAATAATAACAACATATAGTCAAGGATAGTTGCTGAATAAGTAGGTTCCCATTTTTAAAATTGTCTTAAAATCTATCATCCTACATCAAAGACACAGACCTGAGTTGTAAGACAACAGCTTCCATGTGTAAAATGTCCACTGCAGTGTGAAGAAAAGCTAGGACAGGGCTGGAGGTAGGTGCTCCCGAAGGGCTGGGTTGGGTCTTCACCCCACTTGGGGAAGTTCTTGCTGCCACAGGTTCTTCAGACTTAAATGTATCCTAAAGAGGACAATTGCAAAGGATAAGAGTCAGCAAACTTTTACTCCAAAGGCCCAGACAATGAATATTTTAGACTACATGGACCATATAACTTTTATCACAACTACTCAATTCTGCTGTACAAGCATGAAAATAACCATAGACAATGATGTGAATGAAGGTGCCTGTGTACTAATAAAACTTTATAAAAACAGTTAGTGGCTACAGTTTGCCAACTCCTGGTGTAGGAAGGCAATAAATGACAAGGGACTCACATTCATGGTATACAAACTGACGGCCTGTGAAATGTCCCCGAGAGTGATCAAAGTGAGGGAGAGGCCTACTTTGTTCACTGATATCAAACAGGCGTAGGCTGTGGAGTCCACAGATTAGAAGCTCACCAGCCCATACATTTCTACCTGTTTTGTACCCTGACTATCTCTACCAAACACCAGAACAGGGACTGAAACCTAGTAGGAACCCAGTAAATATTTGTGGAAGGGAAGCACTGGAGCTTTGGGGCAGAGAGTCTGTATGCTGTCACCAAGGCCATCTGCACCCACTGCTCATTCCTCAGCCTGTAGAGCCCTGTCCTCATAGGGCAGATGGTGAAATGGGGGAGAGCAACTATCTGGTCAGTGCTCCCAGCAGCTGGAACGTGGCACAAGATGAGGGCGGGGCATCAGCTTCATAGCCAAGTCAAGTTTCCCAGGTGCTGTAGGCTGAATGTTTATGTTTCCCCACAATTCATATACTGAAACCCTAACATCTCATATGATGGCAACAGGAGGGAGGGCTTTGGGTCATGAAGGTGGATCCCTTATAAAAGGGACCCCAGAGAACTCATTTGCTCTTTCTGCCACAAGAGGACACAACAAGAAGTCAGCAGCCTACAACCCAGAAAGGGGCCTTACTGGAACCTGACCCTGCTGGCATCCTGATCTTGGGCTTCCAGCCTCCAGAACTCTGAGAAGTAAGAAGCTGTGAAGCCTAAGGGACTTTGTCTTGGCAGCCTGAACTGGCTAAGACACTTGGGGAAGAAGTACTGAGTTTAAAAAGAGTATATTTCTTGATGTAGCTGAGAGCCTTACAAGTATAGGTTTATTTCCCATTGGAGCAGATCAAAAGCTCCAGGATTTGGTGGAAGCTTGGGGTTAAGGTGAAAGCACAGCCCCAAGAACTTCTTCTTGGCTGCACCACAGGGAAAGTGAGTGTGGATCCAAGGTCCTCAGTGCAGGTCCATGAGGAGCAGATACCACCATCTCTCACAGGGTTGCTTCAACGAAGGTGGCAATGTGACAACTACACTCAAAGGTAGTATTTTGGAAGGCAAAAGCATGTGTCATTTTTCAACCCACTCAGTCTTTTCTCACTATGCTCACTAAAATATGTTAATTTGTAGGCATCAATCACTATAGGCATGAGCCTCCAAGTTGCTCTCAACTGAGCATGTCTATAATAAGCAAGGCAATGGGCATGTCGACAAGACTGGCTCCAAAGATTCTGTGGATCTGGGATCCTCAGAGATGTTATCTAATTTAAATTCTCACTCAGTTTGTAGTTTAGATCAGTTGGTTGAGTGCTGCTCTGCACTCTCTAAGGATCCAGGTTCAATCCCCAGCACTACAAAAATGGGAGAAGGATATGGCAATCCACTCTGGAAGCAATCCTGAAACAATCAGCCATTGAAAACCCTATGAAGGTCTGTATGAGTGGGATCTGACTCCAAGGCACCTAACAATAACATTACCCTTAAGGATACATTATGTTGAATTAGCACAATTTCTGCCTTTTAAGTGATAAAACTCCTGGAAAGTGTGAGTGTGTGTGTGTGTGTGTGTGTGTGTGTGTGTGTGTGTATTTATATCTATATTGTTTCAAACTTTATGTGACATTCAGTTTATCATTTTAGGATAAAAATTCTCTCTTACTCATTTCAACATACATGATTAAGTGAGCTTACTAGTTCATAGCTTTAGCCAGGTGCCCTGGTACACACCTGTAATCTTAGTAACTCAGGAGGAGTAGAAGCAGTGCAGGATCAAGGCCAGAGGTAGGCTGTACAACTTATCAAGGCCCCATCTCAAAAATAAGAATTTAAAAAAAAGGATTGGGGATACAGCTCAGGGGTAAAGTACTTGCCTAGCATGCATGAGGCCCTGAGTTCATTCCCCAGTACTACAAAAAAATAAAAAATTAAAAAATAAAAAATAAAAATAAAAAAGAAATCATAGCTTTTGACTCAGATTGCAGAAAACATTTCTTACTATTTATTTAGCTTAACTTGGGCTTTAGTTCAACCTGTTCTAATCTAACATGGTAGGAACATTGTACAGGAAAGGGAATTGGGCATAAGAAAAGTGGGATAGAGTTGGGCAAAAGAAAATATAGAGTGTATATGGGGTGAAAATTTACTAAAATGAAAAAACTAGATGGCTGTGATCATGAACTAGGTGGAATATTATTGAGCCCTCAGTCAGACAGTTTATGGATTAAAATTAGTAGTTTATATTTTATTTTTGTAGGTTTTAGAAAGCCTGTATATTCTTAAATGGTTAGGGTCAGGGACACCAGTGAAAATATCCTTTTTATATTTAATCTTAGTGCTTAAAAATTGGCTTCTATAGTAAGACTACTTTGTGTTTATAAATTATTGAGTTATGTTTTTAAAACTAGACCTTGTGCACACCAACCAGGACATTGTGAGTGACCCCAGCCTGGCTAGCTACATTTGTGCATGGAATAGGGAGACTCCTACGCTTTGTGCTTCAAAGGTCCTAGGTTTGCACAAACATCAATTTCCCTCCGATGTGTATTGAAACCTAAAATGCTACCATTAGAATCTCATATTAAAAGAATGACAAGCATTGGAGAAAATACATAAATTTCCAGAATATTGTCATCATTATTATTATCTCTGTAGAGTTAATCTCCTAGAAATCTTTATCCATGTCAGGGTGCTGATTTGTACTGGGGTGGAGAAATGTTCAGGCCTGCAAGAGACCAGACTTGCAAGGTCCACTGTGAGCATCCTGAGGGATGGATGGCCCTTGGTTTACTGCTGTGTGTCCAGCATGAAGCCAGTTCCTGCGCACAGAAGGGGACTCTGTGAGCACCCATGTGTGGACAGGTGGTGGGGGAGCAGCAGTGGGGAAGAGCTTGAAGAGGAGCACCAAAGTGCAGGCGTGTCTCTGCTCCTTGCCAGCTACACAGCCCTGGGCCATTCTAGAAGGTCTCTAGGTCACATTTTTCCACATCTCTGAAATGAGGGAAATAATAGTAGCCTCCTGTCTTAGACTGAGTTCCCAAGGAAACAGACTAACACATCTTGAGAATTCTTCGGGGACTGCTGTCAGGAACCAGTCCAGCCCGAGAATGAGGAAAGCAAGATCAGGATTGGAAGGTAAAGGGAGTCAACCTGGGGCGACGTTTCTTCTTTTTAAGGGGGCCTCTCTCCTGCTTTGCAAGCCCTTGACCATTGATCTGCACTCGCAGGCCATCTTTTACTTTTCATTTTGAGACAGGATCTCATTAAGTAGCACAGGTTGCCTTTGGCCTAAACTCAACAATCCTCCTACCTCTGCCACCCAACAACACGCTGGGATTACAGGCATGTACCACCCTGCCTGGCACTGAGGCCAAGTTTCAACCACTGCCTCAGTTGCTCTCTAAAGGGATTTCTTGATGGGCAAAGCCTTTCAGAACTGTCCCAGACTGGGACAAAGGGGCAGGGCCTTTTATCCTCATTCTAACCAGCCGCTGGCTGCAGACCCGATCCTAGGGAGGGGAATCCATTTGAAAGAGGCAGCTCCCTTTACTGGGGTGCAATTCTTGGGTAGGTACTTGCTAGAAGCAGCCAGTGGGCAATGATGCTGGCTGCAGGGAGAATAAAAGGTCTGTCCTGGAAAGGAGGGATCTTGAAACTCGGGGGCACACAACATCCGCCACGCACTTTGCTTGCACCACTAGAGCGCACTCACTTTACCTATCAGGGCACCTCATCTGGAAACAGTTCCTTTGAGATTCTGGTTTCTCCTGTCTTCTGAGAAAACTGCAACAGGAGGGTTAGTGGGAGAATTACAGCCCCCACCGCTGGTCCTGCAGCTAGGTCCGCTACCCCTCTACTCCGCTACCCCTCTACTCCGCTACACGGTCTAGAACGTCTTCAACCTTGGCTGTCCTCTTCTTAACCAAGTTTTTATTGGATATGGGCTGCCACTGGGGCAGGACCATAGACAGGTGTGAAGCAGTTCCTGCAGGTTTCAGGGAGGGACTCATTGTGATAACCCTGGCAGCTGAGGGACTAACCCAGCACCAGGAAGCAACAATCCTTCAGCAGCTGGGGGAAGAAGAATCCTTGTCCAGAGGTGGGGATGCAGAGAGTGGGCTGTTCTTCACCACCAGGCCTACCAAAGCCATTCTGCAAATTTAATGAGATTGTGAATCTAGAGGGGCTTTAGATTTTTTTGGACACTTGGTAAATCCAAGCTATTATTACCTCACAATTTGACTTGGGTTGTTCCTGGCACAGAATTGGCCATCATGGTCAGTAGGAGGTAGTCTCTTTAATTAGCCAGGTCCGAGGGTCCCATGTGTTAATCAAGTTAAGGACTTTCCATCACCCTACTCTAAGACTCCAAATTCTTGTTTGTTTTTAGAAAAATCTCTAGCTGAGTATGATGTGAAAAATGGAGGATCTACAGTTGATTTCTTTCGTTTTGTTTTCTTTTCTTTTCCACGATTTTCCAGTTTGGAATATCTGAAGAGTTAAATGCAAGAATCATGGCAAAGTCGAAATAAAACCGTAAGTTTAATATTATTTTAAAGCTCAAGCAATTTAACATGACACCAAGCTTGAGTTAACATTCTATGTGGTGGTGGAGATACTAGGGTTTAAACAGATGTCAGCGATTTTTTTTTTTTTATAAAACGGAAATTGAGTTCTACAGATGGTAAAGACTAAGGAGTTCAAAGTGGCTGTGTGCTGTATAAAAAATGTACACCCAAGTAAAAAGTAATTATCTTTATATTTCAAGTTTCAAGATGCTTTTTTGGTAATGAGGATAATTTTCAAGCTGATCAGACAGAAATCTATTTACCTTTTATTTCCACATTGTACTTTTTCTTTCTGCTATGATTTCTAATTATGTAAAGTATTTGTGCAGAAATATAGGACTTTACTTTTTTCCAACTTTAGTTCTTCCTACTTTTTCTACTGGCACAGTGGTATCCAATCTGTTTCATCATATTTTCCAGAGCAATGGGCCTATTGATGTCATAAAAATCCTCTCCTTGCTGATTTTGATGATTTCTTCTGTGCAGATGGACTTCTCTATAGAGTTGGGCTTCTTTAGGAAAGTTGTAATTTTCATGCATTTTCTTTTTTTTTTTTTTTTTTTTTTGCGGTACTGGGGGTTGAACCCAGGGCCTCGCGCCTGCATGCTCTGCAAGTGCTGGACCACTGAGCTGCACCTCAGCCCATTTTTTTTTTTACTTTTTGAGACAGGGTCTCTCTAAGTTATGCAGACTGCCTCTGGTCTCGAACCTGCGATCCTCTCGAGCCGTTGGGATTACAGGCGTGCACCACCACGCCTGGCCCTTTCATGCATTTTCTTAATGGAGACACTCGTGCCAATTAAGAAAAGGCTTTTAAGGTTGTAAGAAAACATTCATGTATGTAAATTTCATCCATTATTACCAATTCTTTTAATTATATCATTTTGTCTCAAAAGTACATTTTCCATGAAAGAGGAACAAAATCCATCTTTTAAAATGGGGCAATGTAAAATTATATTTTCTTTCCTTCTTTTTGTGATACTGGTGAGGGGGGGGGTGAACCCAGGGCCTCGCACACATTTTGTAAGTGCTCTATCACTGAACTGCACCCCAAACCCAGTTTTAATTTTTATTTTGAGACAGGGTCTAAGTTGTGCTGGTTACCTCTGGCCTTGAATTCTCCTGCCTCATGATCCTCCTGCCTCAGGAGACCAAGTCACTGGGATTACAGGTGTGAGCCACTGTGCTCAGCTTAAAAATATATTTTCTAACTGGGCACAGTGGCAGACACCTGTAATCCCAGTGACTTGGGAGGCAGAGGCAGGAGGATAGCAGGTTGGAGGCCAGAGGCAATCTGTGTAACTTAGTGAGACCTTGTCTCAATTTAAAAAATAAAAAAAGGGGCTGAGGGTGCAGCTCAGGAGCAGAGCCCTTGCAAAATATGGGCAAAGCCCCAGGTTCAGCCCTCTAATACTGGAAAAAAATATATATGCATATATATACATAATTTTTTTCTACAATTATTATTATTTTTGCCAAATAACCAGTTTTATTTTTCAAGTGTACAATCCATCTTGTGCATTTAAAACACTGACTTCTGGAGAATTTTGAGAAAATGCACCTGAATGCCTGTCCATACCATTCCTTAGGTTAAAAAGGCCATTTCAGAAGAGGTATCTCTCTCACAGAAACCGCCTCTGAACAGAGGGGAGAGCTGTGAGATTGGAAAGGGGAAGAGGGAGCTTCTGTCATACACTGTGGACAGCACGGGGAACACAGGGCCTCTCCACCCAGTGTGTGCTGGCTTCACCCTTGGTGCCTACAGGAGAATATCTGCCCTTTTCCCAGTAAGAAGAATTTGGGATCCAAAAGATCTATGCATAAATAAGCACTGACTTCCAAAGCATCTTTCCTTTAGATGCTACAATTCTCATTTACAACCATCCAATAATACACAAAGCATTCTCTTCCCAGTACACTCAGGAAAGACTTTCAGAACCTCAAAAGGGTCAAGGTCATCCTGGTGAATCTGTCTTTCGGCATCACCCTGTGGACCACAACCCCTTCTCTCCCTACCAGTGTCTGTCTACAGAGTTCTCTCATGGCTCTTCTCCCCCTGTTTTGGTGCCACCTCGTTCCTTGTAGAGAACATCGCCAGCTGCTTGCTACCAGGATTCTTCCCTCAGCTATGGAAAGTGGGTGGCCTGTTTCCTTCCTTCCATCTTTGAAAATCACCAGAAGTGAAATCTATCTTTTTTGGGTGTATGTGTGGTACTGGAGGGTTGAACTCAGGGCTCCTCACATGCTTTTGCAAGTGCTCTACCACTGAGCTGCACCTCTACCCCATTTTTCTTTTCCTTTTTTTTTTTTTTTTTTTATCTTGAGACAGGGTCTCGCTAAGTTACACAAGCTGCCTCTGGCCTCTAACTTTGGATCTTCCTGTCTTTGCTTCCTGAGTCGAACTTTCTGATGAGAAAACTAAGATCCAGAAACATTAAATAACTTGCTTAGTATCACCAAACTAATAAATGACAGTCCTTTGATTAGACTAGACTTTATATACTCCCAGCACTATCCTCTTTCCTTACAGAATGTTGCCTTCTGAAATGAAAAGGAGGGGGTGGGGATTCTTGTCCATGATATAGATGACAGCCATCGAAGTCTGCAGTGGGCAAATTCCAATCACAGGTCCTGCATAATTCTAATAGTGGCAACAGTGGCTGGATAGAAGGGGCTGATGCAGTGATTACAGACACTGAAATCAGAGCATTTGGAATAGCTATGGAGAGAGTAGGATTTCTCAGTTAAGATCATTGCCACCATTGCCTCCCAAACCTAGGGCTGAGACAAACCAGATCAATAAAGGTTTACTAAAAAAACAGACCATGGTTCTCCTGGATGTCCAGGATGCACCTCTGGGTGATTATCCTTCATTTCACCCCCAAGAGCAGAATGAGATTCCAGAACTTTTCAGTGTTCCAGCACTACTGATCCTAATAACAGGACTGAAAAACTGAAAAAAACAATGGATCTTAATGCTCATCACTAGATCTGCAGACTTCCCATGCTAACAGAGTTAGGTCAGAATTAGCTACTAGGATATATTCTCTCCTTCAAACGTATTGTCAATAGGATCAGTAGGGTCTGAACAGTAAGAGGTTCTGGAACCTCATTCCACTCAGCTCACTAAGTGGCAGATATCTGTTTTATATATGAATATCTTACTGCTGGTTTTGCCTTTATTTTAAACCTATTTTGAAAGCATAGCCTGAAGCCATTCCTGCCATTGGCTTCTTTCTCTTTGGTCTCTTTTCTTTGCACTGTGAACTGAGTACATCAATAGCTGCTCTGAAGGCTTTGATGCTTCTTTGGCAATGACTTCAGTCCTGTTGCATTTACCACAGAACTGTAGTTACTGTCTTATGTGGAGAAGCATATTTGTGGTTGATAAAATGATAGTTCAGTGGTGGGGGGGATGAATTGATTATATTGAGCATTCTTACAACTGTCACTTTTCTAAAAGACAAAAGAGCATAATTTTGGTTTCTTCATCTATTCCACATATATGCTGATTTTTAATTGCAATCAAACATTATTAAAGGAAATCCAAGTGAAACCAGGGGGAAAATTATAACTATAGTTTGGCATGTAGGAATCCATTTGGTCTGGGATAGGAGGAGGTTGGCAGGCACCTTCAAGCTTTTAGATGTGTGCAATATTTGATTATGTATACAATTACCTGGAAGGTATTTCCTCAGTATAATTACATGGAGAATAATGCATGGTATGTGCTGTGCTGCAACCCTCTCCTGTAGTCAGGGAAATGAGAGCCCCACTGCCCTCTGCCTATAAACTGTTGGTTTTAGTCTGTCCTATACTCCCTTTTTGGGAGAAGGACCCAGCAACCCACTCCCAAAAATCAATCTGCCATTGAAAACCCTATGCATAGCAGAAAAGCACTGACAATAGTGTTTTTCCTGTTGTGCATGGGGTCACTATAAATTGGACACCAACTTGATGGCACTCGTAACAACAACATACTCCCTTTTTATCCCAAAGATTTTTTTGATGAACAACTTTGCCTTTGTAATTCACCATCCTTCTACATGAGAGGCAATATGATGGTGCTGAAGTGCTGGGACTCAGAGACAGATAAAACATTTTCAAATCAAAGCTTCATCACTGAGCCTTATTAATAGTCTGTGTGGCTAGGAAATTACTTTATCTCAACTTCCTATCAGTAAGATGGGTAAAATGTTATCTGCTTCATAAGATTACCAGGAAGATCAAATGCATTATGGAGTATGAAGTCATTGGCACATAGTAAATAATAAAAGTTAGTTATCACTATTACCATAAAAATGCCCAGTGGAACTGTGGTGACAGGGCATGTATGTTTTAGGAGGCTTTCTTGCCTCAAGAGAAAAAATTTGATAGACATTAGAAAAATCCCTAGAGTTGTGGATTGTCCCTGGAAATAGTTTCTGCTGCTTCTGAGTGAATCAATATGATTCTACACTTTCCAACTGGTAGAAGGACAAATTGAGGCCCTGAATCTAAAAGGACCTTGTTCTCTTGACTCCTACATACATGAGTTCAAAACTAGATTCAGGCTTTTATTGTTACCCTATTGTTTTTTCTTTCGTGATTAGCTATCCATCAGGGGACACCTAGGCAATGGTGATGATGACAACTGCTTTCAAGAAACACTTTAAAAACGCTTTAATCAGTTGGGCATGGTGGCACACACCTGTAATCCCAGTGGCTCGGGAGGTGGAGGCAAGAGGAAAGCAAGTTTGAGACCAGAGGTAGTCTGCATAATTTAGCGAGACCATGTCTCAAAAAGTTAAAAAAAAATGGACTGGGGGTGCAGTTCAGTGGTCCAGCACTTGCAAAGCATGCAAGCGCAAGGCCCTGGGTTCAACCCCCAGTACTGCAAAACAACAACAACAACAACAACAACAACAACAACCACCTGCAGTAATCTTGTGAGATGGGGCAGGGGGATGGTTGGAGAAAGGGAGGCCTGCCAGAGAATAGAATTTGAGAGCTAAGCTTTTGTTCCTCTGTTCAGGATCTTATAATTTGCTTATTTCAAACCAGGGTTTGAAATCAAACTGGTGTCTCTTCTGAGTCACATGTAGGAGGTGGGGTGAATGATTGCTAAAATGCAGGTGCATGAGCTCCACCGTAGATTTTCAGGATCCAGATCTCTGGGGATGGAGCTAGGAAGTCTTCATCTTAACTAGATCTATAGGTGCTGCTCCTGCATACTCAACTGTGAGAGCCTCTGATGTAGAATACAAGGGAATGTGTTGCTGTCACTATGGTGTTAGCTCAGTTAAACACATTTCTCACTATGAGAAGGAGAAAGGGATTATCAGTACTCACAATTATGTATTTCTTCATGGGCAGAGGGTTTTCCACTTCTGCTTTCCTATAACATGAGGGTTATGAAAGCTACTGATCTCTTTCTAATGTAAGAACGAATCAATGTTTACTAAGTGGGGCTGTCTGCTGAGAAGCTAACTGAATGTGCGGAGCACTATTATAGGAGAAATATGTAGGTGGAGTGACATATGTATGCCCCAAGTCCTCATTTGCCATAATTTAAGAAAATAGATACTGAAGTGGTGCCAGTGAATCTGATAGCTAAGCTACTGTTTGATTCTATCAAGGGAGGGCTCGCTTAACCCACAGGGAGCTATAAAACATCAGCTGAGCATTGATGGAGTTTGGAGTCAACTAGAAACCTGTTCTCCTGTGAAAACATGCACATCTGTGGAATTGCACTGCAATAATCAAGGCACAACCAAATTCACAGATGTGCCCAATTTTCTGTTTCCTCTATATTTTACCAGTTTCACGGCACAGTGACAAATGAGGAAAGTATTAAACTGATTTTGCATAGCAGCTCATGGAAGCTGCTCACAAATCTCACTGGTGGGAATGAACCTCCCAAATGTTAATAGTTAAGTGCTACATCTGTCTAATCCATCTCTGGGATACACTAAGCTCTCTGTTACTTTGCATATAGCAAATTGAAGAAATCCCATTATTCTAAGTCAAGTTCCTTTTTTTGTTTATGTGCTACTTGGGGGTTGAGCCCAGGGCCTCATACATACTTTGCAAGTGCTCTATCACTGGGCTGCACTCCCAGCCCATTTTTAATTTTTTTTTTTAATTTTTAATTTTTTATTTTGAGACAAGGTCTTCCTAAGTTACACAAGTAGCCTCTGGCCTCAAACTCATGATCCTTCTACCTCAGTCTCCTGAGTTGCTGGGATTAGAGTCATGCACCACCAAGCCTGGCCCAAGTTTCAAATATATATATGTATATATTTGAATTGAATATATATATATATATTGAATATATATATATATTCAAATATATATATATATATTCAAATATATATATATATATATATATATATATATATATATATATATATGTTGTTGTTGTTGTTAGGTGCTGTCGAGTCAGTATCCGACTCATAGCGACCCTCTGTACAACAGGGGAAACACTATTGTCAGTGCTTCTCTGCTGTTCATAGGGTTTTCAATGGCAGATTGATTTTTGGGAGGGGGTTGCCAGGTCCTTCTCCCAAGCCTACAGCTTCTGGTGTTCCCAGGCTGTCTCCCATCCAGGTACTAACCAGGCCCGACCCTGCTTAGCTTCTGA
>VMDO01006875.1:0-53269 GCA_007922755.1 Pedetes capensis
CATGGTAATCTTAGCACTTGGGAAACTGGAGCAAGAGGATTGCAAATTCTAGGCCATCCTGGACTACTTAATATTCAATCTCTCTCTCTTCTCTCTCTTCTCTCTCCTCTCTCTCTATAGATATATATTTGTGTGTGTGTGTGTGTGTGTGTGTGTGTGTGTGTATATATATATATATATATATATATATATATATATATGAAGCTGTACAGCATAGCAGTTACAAGAGTGTATATTGTAGTCCGTCTCCTACCCTGCCAATTCTTAATTATAAGATTCTAATAAGCCACTCTACCTTTCAATGTCTTCATCTGTATAATGACAAATAGCATTACTTTTGTCATAAGATATCTGTAAAGACTAAATATAGGAATATATGTACTAACCTGACAGCAGAGCTTCTCATGTGGTAGGATAGTAAATGTTATTTTTCACATGAGGATTTTTCCTTTTATAAATTTAAGAATGTTATAATTCTAATTTTATTAAGTTTATTACTTCTTAGCTTTGCCAGGTACAAAGACAGCTGGAAAGATTTAGATTAAACAGAGTAACAACTTCCTGAGTGAAATGGTTGTAAAATAATGAAGCATTATCAAAAGATTTTAGATTGTCCTACTGCATTTCAAAAGAATTACGTTGATGATTTTTCTGGAAAGAATTAGAATGATATGTTTAATAAGCAGGTTAAAGTAGTTTACATCTTACGTCCTTCTTATTCTCATGGTCTTTTTAATACACTAAAAAGTAGTTGGTACAAAACCAAAAGTAAGTAGAGAACCTCCTGTTAAGTCTGCAGTTTGTTTATCATCCCTGAAGACATAAGACTTAGTGTTTCCGGAATGCACTAGTATAATAATTCAAGACTCTGTCACTGAACATGCCACTTTGTGCCACCCAGTGCTTATGCAATTGTTGAACAAAGGAGCTGTATATTCCTTAACTCCAGGGCAAAAATCTTGTCTGATGGTTACTTCAGAAAAGCGGAGCTTGGGAAAATTTCCAGAAGTAAATGGGCAGGGGACAATCCCAGACCTCTCTCAGTTCTTGGAAAAAAGAAACAGGCAATGTGCCCATCATGGAGAATAGAAAAAGCTACAAGGAGAAGAGAACAAGGGCTTTAAAAGTGCACTGACTTTTATTGAGTGCTTCTTTCCCCAACAAACATGTTATTGATATTGCATTTTAAAAGGTTCCACCTTGCCTTGAAGTTAACACTTCATTGCTGTGAGCATGCAAGCAAATCTTCTCTTGGCTGCTACTGGCTTTTGGCTAGAAAAAATGTCTTTTTTCTCCCCTTAAGTAATACAAATAAAAAAATTGCAACAGTTACACTGAAGAACTTTCTTTGCAAATAAGACATTTAATGTGCCTTAGAAATAGGTGGTAGAAATGGGAACAAAAAGATGAGCACCCAGTCAATTTAGTCACTGAATTATCCACAGAGATTGCATGTGTTCTAATCACAGGAATTCCTACTATGCTATAAAACCATTACAATAAACCCAGACTATCAGCAATAAAGTTGTTGAGTGAAAAAAGACAGAATGACAAAGAGAAAGTGAAATAATTTTTATAAAACTCTAGAAAAAAAACTAACATATATAGTGATAGAAAGCAGATCAGGGGTTGTCAGGGAAAGGAGTGGGATTAAGTCTAAAGGAGTGGAAGGAAGCAATTACAAATAGTCTAGGAAAAGTGGAGGAACAGGTGACAGATATCATTGCTGTCTTGATTGTGGTTTCATGGGCATATACATATGTTAAAATATATCAAATTGCACATTTTAAGTATATGAAATTTATTATATGACAATTATACCTCAATAAAACTTTTTGTTTGTTTGTTTTTCTTTTACTACTTAGCGGTTGAACCCAGATTCTTGCACCTACTTTACAAGTGTTCTACCACTGGACTGCACTTCCAGCCCATTTTTTATTATTTAAATTGAGACCGGGTTTCACTAAGTTATGCAGGCTACCTCTGACTTTGAACCTGCAATCCTTCTGCCTTTGTCTCCTGAGTTGCTGGAATTACTGGTATGAGCCACCACGCCCAGCAGTAAAACTATTCTTAAAATGCCCACAGTCTAATGAACATCACAGACATATATCACATTAAATTGTTGTGATGGCATAAATAAACTTCTCTAAGAGTAGTAAGACAAATAAAATGGTAAGGGAGAAGAGGTACAGGAATTCTTCATTTTGCTTTAGTGACAATGAATAAGAGATATGTGTATGCATTCATGTTTATGATAAACACATATACAGCTTACCTAAGTGGTACTCAAACAACTACAGAACCATTAGTCTGGTAAAAGTAGCCTACAGTAATGAATGTGTCATTCTCAGTTCAAAAAGGATCAAATAGATAAAAAGGGGATAATCATAATCAATAATTTAGAATTTATAGTGTATACTGACCTTTACCCTCTGAGACCACTTATATTTTTTCTCCAAGTGCTCAAGAAACATTCCAAATATAGATCATAAGGACATTAATAAATTAGGTAATGAAGAAATATTATAAGCAATACTTCCTGACTATAATATAATTATACTAAAAATTATTGAACATACTAAAAATCAAAAAGGCCCTCTCACTTAAAAATTAAAAATTCTGCTGTTAAGCAGTTGTTGGGCTACAGGGTAAATACAAATTAAAATAATAGAATTTTTATTTTTAAAAAATATTAAAAGCAAAAGCCTATAGATTAGAATCTACAGAATACATTCAAAGCAATGAACAAAGAAAATGTGTAGCACTAAATGTTTTTAATCAATAAAAATGAAAAACCTAATAATTTAATTCCAAACTGAAAAAAATAAAAATGACTCCCAAAAAATAGTAAAAGAAGAGAAATACTAAATATTAAAAGATTAAAGCAGAAGTAGAAATGGGAAAAAGTTAATCTACCATTTCAAAGTCCTAGTTTCAAAAAGAAAAAAAGAATTGACAAAATAGACACACCACTAAGTTAATTCAGAAAAAGGTGGGAAGAAAAGCCAAATACAAGCTAGAAAATATTAAAGGGGAAGAAACATTAAATTGAAATGTAAAAAGAAATCATAATAAATTATTCTAAAGACCTACAAGTAAATAAATTTGAAAAGTGAGATAAAATGATTTTTGTAGGAATATATGTATATTGCCAGATTTGACTGCATTAGAGATAGAATGTTTAAATTGAACAATTTTTAGAAGAAATTGGTGAATATTGTCAAGAAATGACTACAAAAGAACAAGCAACAAATGATTTCAAAGAATTATTCACCAAACCTTTTCTCAAAGATGCGCCAAAAGTATTCTATGTGCTTAAAACCATTGAATAATGATGTGAAGAAGAAAAGTAAAACATTGATACTCTTGATAAAGCAAACTACCATCCAATACCACTGAACGAAATGATGCAAAAAATAATAAGCATCTAATAATATATTAAGAATAAAGTAAATCATGACTAAGTGGGATATATTTGAACAATTTCAGGATGGTTCATTGTTAGGAAATCCATTAATATAATACACCACATGATGGTTTTAAAAGAAAAAAATAGGCTTATCTTCTTAGATGCTGAAAAAGCTTCATTAAACAGTATTTTTCAGTTTGTATTGAAAACACAAAAATATGAAATAAATATTTTTTAACATGAGAAATATATAAACTTTATTTAAGGCCAACATTAATGGAGATGCTAGTGGCATTTTAGGTAAGCTCAAGAAAAGGCAAGAATATTTCCTATTTATACTATAATTTAACATTATAATAGAGATATTGCCTAGTGTAATTATAAAGGAGAAATCTCTAGTCATATGAATTTGTAAAGAAGTAAAAATATCTTTAAAAACAATAACAAATACACCAACAATAAAACTAACTCAAAAATGAAAGAACTCAATAACAAAATATAAAGTAGACATATAAAAATTGACAGCTTTCATAGATGTAAACAATCACTAGCCACAGTATATAGTTTTAAAGAAAATCCCATTTATAATAGCAACAAAGAAAATTAAATCCTTTGGAATAAATGTGACAAAAATGTGCCAAACCTGTAAGAGGAAAATTTTAAAACACTTTTGAAAGACATAATGTTAGATATGAACAAAAGAAAAGCACCCCCTGTTCTTGGATAGGACAAAGCAACATCTTAAATATGTCAGTTTAACATCTTTAACAATAAAAATGTCAACAAGGTTGTTTATGGAACTAGGAAAGTTGATGCTAAAATTCATGAGGAAAAAGAAACATGCAAGAATAGTTAGGAACACATTTAAAAAAAACACAAAAACTACAGAGATGGACTAGTCCTATCCAATACTAAATCATACAATAAAGTCTCTATAAAACAGGGTGTTACTGCCACAAGAACAGACATACAGATAGTAGAATAGAAACTCCTGAAGTATATATAAGTACAGATGGAAACGATAAAGGAAACATCTTAAATCATGGAAATAAAGATCGGCTTTATAATAAATATTACTGGTACAACTCAACAACCACTGAGGGAAAATAGATCCATACTTCACACCATATGCAAGAATAAACGAATTTCATCTTACATCCTTAGT
This sequence comes from Pedetes capensis, assembly GCA_007922755.1. Lineage (NCBI taxonomy): Eukaryota > Metazoa > Chordata > Mammalia > Rodentia > Pedetidae > Pedetes > Pedetes capensis. Next base: position 4,578 of record VMDO01006875.1, read on the forward strand.
TCTTTGTTCCTTTTCAGATAGCTAAAAGGTAATATAACCCTCAGAATTTTAAACATTTTTCTACACTGATCAGAAAACCAAATGTAAAAAACAAGCAAGTCAAGAAATACTAGGGGGAAAAATGGGTAAATTCCTCTCCAAACTCAGTATAGTGTAAAGCTTTCTAATACTGACTTAAAGTCCATAGGCAAGCTGAACACAGACGTGCACACCTGTAATCCCAGTGGCTTGGGAGGCAGAGGCAGGGGGAACATGATTTTGAAGCCAGAGGCAGTCTGCATAACTGAGACCCTGACTCAAAATAAAAAATAAAAAATGAGCTGGGAGGTGCAGCCCAGTGGTGGAGAATTTACAAGTATGTATGAGGACCTGGGTTTAATTCCCAAGTACTGCAAAGATAATTAAATAAAATAAAACAAAAATCCATAGGCATGAGAGGGGATGGAGGACGAGGGTCATAAAAGGGTAAAGGGGAAGTTAACATGAGTGAGCAATGTACAATGAAATGCATGTATGGAAATGTCATAATGAGATGCATTAAGTTGTACATTAAAAATTACTAATAAAAAACCTCTGGTTAATAAGAACTTTATTACATAATTTTAAAAATGTGCTCAGTAAAATAAAGTTGAGAAACTGTTAAATTAGAAAGAAATATTTGCAAGATACATCACAGGGCTCCTTATCTGCAATACATAAAGGACTCTTAAAATTTGAGGGGAAAGAACAAAAACTCTGATAGAAAAATGGGAAAGATACATGAACAGACAACATGGTGTGTTCAAAAATTGATACAAAATGATACAATATGGTCTTAAACATATGAAAAGATGTTGAACATCATTCATGATTTTATAAATGCAAATTCTCCCTGAATACTATCTCTCACTCAATTGGCTAAAATTAAACAAAATCTGTTGGTGAGGCTGAGGGAACTCTCATGGATTGCTGTGAGAATGAAAACTGCTACAATTTCTTTGGAAAGGAATTTGATAATATTTAACAAAGATATATTTTGTTTTGCATTCACCTCTTGATGCAGCAAAATCATTCTAGAATTCACCTTGAACAGATAATAATAACACAACAAAAATATATATGCACACACATGACAGCATTGGATATAATTTCTTATGCTGAAATAAACACATATACCCAATAGAGGAGATGTGTTGAATAAATTATGAAATTTCCACACAATTGAGTACCATGCAGTAATAAAAACATGAGGAATATTTCTCGGAGCTAACACAGAGTGATTTCCAGTATATATTATCAAATGAAGAAAGTCAAGGGCAAAAGAATACTACTATCATGTAAGAAAGAAGAGTAAATATGCAGGTATATCTCATATTGCAAAAGAAATAGGAAGTATAAACCAGAAGTGAATGAAATAGGTTACCTACACAGGGTAAGAAAGAACAGAGCAGAAAGGATGAGAACACAAGGGATAGGAAGGGGAGACCAGTTCTGAGGGTACCTTTTTTTTTTACAGTCTCTTTTTGCTATACCAATAATTTTAAAATGTCACATTTGATTTTTAAAAATCATAACACTATTACCTAGCATATCTGCAACTTCTTTTAGATTTCTGAACATATAATTTCTCTTTTTAGTTCAAATAGCTCTCTGAGAATCTACCATGTACAGAGTGATATGTTAAATGAAATGAAAGCTTTAAAATGGGTTAAGATACTACAGTTACTCTGAAGAACTTTGTTTTTCATTAATACTTTACATAGGAAAGAAAAGAAACTGAAATATTATACAGAAAGTTGGAAGAAATGCAAACAAGGCAAATCTCAAAATAAAATCAGATATTTTGTTATGAATGTAGTTTGCTATAAGTATATATCTTAATTTAATTCCAATTCCTTTCTAATTTTATGCTGTTATTTTCATCTAAAAATTACACAAGTTAAACTTAAACATTATTAACAAAAGAACAAAACATTGTTAATAAAAGAATTATTAACAAAATATTAAGTAATATAAGTCAAGTAAAGAAGTGTAGCGATAAATGTTTGGGGGTAAAATTAGATTAATGAAATCTACAATTTCAGAGAAAAAATCTCCTTGTGAATCATAAGAAGAGAAATCGGAAAAGGAAATGCACTGATAAATCACAGAGCTCTTATTATCTAATAAAAGAAAGCAGATTGGTTAGTCAATTAAATTTGTTGGCATGAATTGAAACCTCTCAATACTCTGTTTCTATAACTCCTTAGAATACAAGAGGAAACTAATGTTATGCTCTAAGTGAGACAGATAAAGGGCACCTACCTCTCCTTGGGGTGCTGAGCATTAGGTATTGTTAATACACTATTAAAATCAATATTTGTGTTAATGATAAGGTTTTTTCCATTCTTACTGTGAGTGCTCCTTCTGCTGCTTATTTTCCTGCAAGAAAGCACAGATGTCTGGGGATAGGGTGATTTGATTCCCTAATTGGAAGCTATTAAGCTCTCTGTTGTGGCTCTGGCTGTCTTGAGCAAAAGGACTGATGGCCAGCCAAGCCACCCTCACGCCAGTACCTGTCTGTCATTGTAAACATTCCACAGACCTCTTGGGGGAAGCTACACAATTGCAACTGTTTGCTCCACCTCCCAAGGGTGTGGCCAAGCCACAGTTTCAAGCAACTTGCACTGAACTTTCCCTGTGTGTATTTCAGCTGGTATGTCACTGTGGCAGAGACATGAACACAGGCAAGCTTTTGGAAGGAAATACTTATTGGCAGCTCACAGAATATCAGTCCATAATGACAGCAGGGCAGGCATAGTAGTGGCAGGTAACAGGGGCAGTGGCCAATGACCTCATGGCACAACAGATCAGGCACACAGAGCAACTGGAATTGGGGATCTGAGTAAGGTTGTTGTTGTTGTTGTTAGGTGCCGTCGAGTCGGTATCCGACTCATAGCGACCCTCTGTACAACAGGGGAAACACTATTGTCAGTGCTTCTCTGCTGTTCATAGGGTTTTCAATGGCAGACTGATTTTTAGGAGGGGGTTGCCAGGTCCTTCTCCCAAGCCTACAGCTTCTGGTGTTCCCAGGCGGTCTCCCACCCAGGTACTAACCAGGCCTGACCCTGCTTAGCTTCCGAGATCTGACAGGATCAGATGCCACAGGGCTACAGCTGCAGGCCTGAGTAAGGTAGAAACCTCCAAAGGCTCTTGCAGGGAGCTGCTTCCACAAAGCTAGAGTCTCACCACCCAAAGTTTCCCATAGCCTCCAAAAACAGCATCACCAGTTGGGGACCCAATGTTCAAATACATAACCTTTGGGTGACATTTAGATCCAAACCATACCACCCTGTGACCATTTCCATCCAGGTCAGAGGGGGACCACTTCTGGTGACCAAGAAGAGAAACTGCTGTGACTGATGCAAAAAACACAATCTGTGATTGGTGTCACCATAAACCTTTATTTGCATGACAAGATCACTGTGACTGGCACAAACACTCCTTTTCTGGCTATATAAGAAGGCTGTTCAGTTCACTTGAGCAAGCAAGCTGGAAGATCTTGTACTTCTTCCCCTGGTGTTGTAACTTTGGGCCCAATGAAACACTTCTCTTGAGTGTGCCTTCTGCCTACTTTTAGTAGTGTGGCTGAGCTGATAACAGGATAAAAGAAGTTAATATATTGGTGAAAAAGGGAGAATAGCAGTGATGGCAATGGCAAGAACAACAGAATAGGAGTGGGACAGCTGGTATGCTGGTTTGCTGAAGTGAGGCAGCAGCCAAGTGTCTTAATGGCAATAGAAGGAGAACATTTGGGCCACTCCATGATTAGGCAAGCTAGCCAGGAACTTTGAGGCTTTGCTGACTGGAGGTGGTAGAGTGCAGTCCCCACAACAATAGGTATCAACAGAAGAAATGGAGCCAGAAGCCAATCTGACAATCAGAGCTAGCACAGGAGCTGTGAGTCTCATGCTGATGGACAGGAAGTGCAGCATCCCCCACAACACACACGGCTGTAATCACCAACAGCAGAGCCAGATGCTGCTCCAATCAGAGCTAGCACAGAAGCCACTCCAATGACAATCACAGCTAGTGCAACAGCAACAGAGCTGAGAACCATGTGACTATAACAGTGGCAATGGGGAAAGGGTCATGAGAACTGCAGCCCCAAAGGGGCAGAGCTTACTAATCAACAGATAAAGTGGCAAGGCACCAACAGCTGCAATTGGCAGCTGAAACTGCAATTGACATCAGTCAACAACAGAAATAGTGCCAGCAGCAGAAGAGCATTGATAGCTGTCTCCCAAACAGTAGCAATGGTGACAGTGGCCACAGTACTAAGAGGCAGCTGAATAGTTCCAGAAGAACAGCCAGGGCAGGAAGAAGAGGGATGATGGAAGTAAAGAGAAGGTGAAAGTAAGTGGACAACTCAGGTGAAGAAGGATGTTGTTGTTGTTGTTGTTGTTGCTGTTGTTGTTGTTGCTGTTGTTGTTAGGTGCCGTCAAGTCAGTATCTGACTCATAGCGACCCTCATAGGGTTTTCAATGGCTGACTGTTTTCAGGATTGCCTGGGGAGTGGATTGCCAGGCCCTTCTCCCATTTTTGTGGTGCTGGGAATTGAACTCAGGACCTCAGAGACTACAGAGCAGCGCTCTACCAACTGAGCCAAATCCCAGCCCCTGAAGAAGGATAGAAGGCTATAAAGAGGTAGAGGAGAGAAACTGCAGGCCCTGGTTACTAGAAGATTGTGAGAGACCTCTCAAGTCTTTAGAGCTAAGGGTCCAGGAGCTATAACACTGGCCACTGTCTGTGGGGCTAAGGATCCCAATATCTAGGTCTACCTAAAAGCTGCAATGCCAGCTGCTGTTGAAGGCTGGGGATCCCTTACTCAGCCTACTTAAGAGCTGGAACACCTACAGGCTGACAATTCAAGATCTCCTTGGCCCACATAAGTATAACACTCACAGGCTGAAGACTCCTGACCCTCTCAGCCTATATAAGAGCTGTAACACGAGAGCACCACTTGACAAAGCTGCTCCAATAGTCTGCTGCCATTTCTCGCTGCTGCCAAATGCTGAGAGACACAAAAGCTCCTAAGACCAGCATTTAAAGAGCTTTTCCTTGCTTACCATAATTTCTATCCATGTAGACTGAAAGAACCCCAGCCCAGCTGCTTGGTGACTTAAGTCCCCGAGAGTATGGTTCTCTGTTACTTGCACCTGAGAGCACGCCTGACTTACACACTGTGAAAATTAGACCAGATATGATTGTTTCAGATAACTGAACAATGTAATCCTCTAACCTAAATAATCTCATCTATTGGGTCTTTATAGGGAAAAAGCCTGAAAACAAGCAAAAGTACATACAAATGAGTCAATGAAACACGGCAAACAAATGAACACTTTCTCTGTTTGTAGAAACTGGATACCTTGTCACTTCCCTCATAGTCAATGGATTTCAAATCTGAAGTAAAAATGAAAAAAATGCTCAAGGAACTGGATGCAAAAGATCCAAAAGATTGTAAGATTCTAGCTGATGGATAGATGAGTTTGGAGGTTAAAGTCCAGCCATCTGTTTAAAAACTGGCTAAAACTTAGGTCACATATCTATGACCAGAGCTAAAGAGAAGGGAAAGCAGATGTTTGATGAAGTTATAAGAGAAAACATGCAGTTATCTGGATCAGATTTTACATGTAATAAAAGGCCATGAAAATAAAATTATTTTTATTATTTTTAATAATATTCTGGTTTAATCTTAAAATTCTAGAGAGTTTCATGCTGGGAAATGAGATATTTTTATGTTAAAATTCTGGTTTATATTTTATCATTTAATTTCTTTTTCTTTTTTGGCTTTTTGAAACAGGGTCTTGCTACGTAGCCCAGATTGGCCTCAAATTCACAATTCTCTTGTCTCAGCTTTCCAAGTGCTGGGTGTGCACCCACCCCTACATCCAATTTATCATTTAAATTCTTAATCAAAATATGCTAGATAATAGTATCATACCTGATGACTGTTTTAAACTCATGGAACATGGTTAAAATGAGACTGAGCAGAATTTTACTGGACTTATTTCCAATTATACATTCTCTTAGATATTTTAAAAAATACTAGCGTGTATCTAAAAGTGTTTGTTCCAGGCTGTATAGAATAAGATAAAGTCCAGACTTAGTAAAGAGAAAAAACTGAAGGGAAAACAATGAGTAAAAAAGAGAAGCAATATTATCTTTGCTCTGTTACTATAGAGATTTTTATTTGAAATGAACAGAATTAAAGAAAACCCGTATCAAATCTAATGCAACATATCCATGTTCAAGTCATCAATTCACATGGCTAAGTATTTCTGAGATGGAGACAGATGACTGGTCTTTTACAGGGCCTGACACAGGCCAAGTGAGAAAGCAAAGGTCACGAAGCCTGCCTGTGCAAGTCTCAGAATATGCCAACATCATCCATGTTTGAAAAAATAAGGTGAAGGTCACAGGCAACTGGTTTTTATTTCATGAAAAACAAAGCACAGAAATAAAGCCACAGAAAATATGACTGGCCCTCTCGTCTGGTCAGTCTCCAAAGTAGCAAAGATGCTACTCAGATGGTTTGCTTTTCTCAATAACCATGCAGACTTAAGTGCTTCTCATTTCATCTAGCATCCTTAATTCTTTAGTTCTTTTTACATAACTAGAAGACAATGTGACTCTAAGAATTTTAGTTTCTTTTCTTCTAGGTTACATCTTTTCTTGCCTCCATCCAATACCAAGCAATCATCAACTATTTTGCTCTCTTCTTGTATTTGCATGGTCTTTGACCTTGTAAACAATGTGACACTGTAAAATGAAGCCTTGCTCAACTCAAAACACAGCCATCCAGTAAGTTTCTGAAAACATAATTCAGTTTACAATGAGGGAGTAAGCAAAAATAATAATTAAATGGGCAATTCTATGTCTAATATTTAGTCCCTTTGTATGTGTTACGTGATGTAAAATGTCCCACAAAAATTCTTTTGTTGAAGGTTTGGTCCCTAAGGCAATGTTCAGAGCTGAGTATTTTGGAAAGCTATTGGATTATGTGGGCTGTGACCTATTAAATAGATTAATTGATTGATATAAATAAGGTCATATTTTAATGACATCATTAGGAGGTGATGGAAGCTAGGAGGTAGGGCCTTGATGGAGGAAATTGATCACTGGGTGCATGTCCTTGAAGGATACACCTTGTCCCCAGTCTCTTCTCTCCCCATCCTCTGCCTCCTGGCTGCCACGAGATGAGCAACTTTCCTCACTCAACCCTTCCCACCATGATGTTCTGTTTCACCAATGGCCCCGAGACAATGAAGCCCATTGACCATGGACTGAAAGCTACAAAACCATGTCATGTGCCAAAATACAGGTTTCCTTCTTTAAGTTGTTTTTACCAAGTATTTAGTTACAGTGATAAAAAGTGACAAACACAGCTTGTTTATGTTTTAACCACTGATTAGTTTTATCTAGTTATCTAGTTTTAACCAGTGATTTAAGAGAGCACATATCTAGTTTTAACCACGGAATTATCTAGTTATCTAGTTTTAACTAGTTTTAACCACTGATCTAGTTTTAACCACTGATTATGTAGTTATCTAGTTTTAGTCACTGATTTAAAAGAGCACATATCAAATTCTGACATCTTAAAGAGATGGTCCACAGCAAACTTGGAAGCAATATATACACCTGATTCTGAAACAGACAGAGAATGGTACCAATGTAAGTCCAAAGATTCCAGACTATGATACAAAATAAGTACCACTTATCCCTGAGGTTAAAATTGGGGAGTATTCCAGTAATTTCCACTGTAGAAATTTCTCTCACAACACTCCTTCCAGTGACAACTTGGTCACTGCGTGAACACAAAGATAGCTTCACTGCCTTACAAGGAAGTGCATTCAATTTGTAAAACACTTTTTCTGTAAATTTGGTTGGTAAAAACTCAGCAACTGCTTCCCAGTGTCTCTAATTTATTGATTCTAATTCATTCATTTAACCAGCATTTATAGAGTAACTGCTCTAGGTAGTAGACAGTATTTACACAACAATAAAACACAACTTCCTTTTATCCATTCTAGGGAGACAAACTCATAAAGAAGAATACAAATACAGAACAAATTGCCTTTCCTTTGCCAATGCTTTCCTTTCTGTATTCACAAGTCTCAGGATTGCTTACCTGAATCACACCTCCCAGGAAGGAAACTGCTGCAGCAACACCAATCCTCTGTATCTCAAAGTCAGATAAGCCCAGAATACTTGAGTTACTCTGGGTGGTGAGGTTCTGGCTGCTTTGAGGGACCAGCCGTTCCACAGCATTGGCTGATATTAAGGATGTCAAGGCAAAAGTGCCTAAAAAGGGGGATATAGGGAATTTTGTGTTATTAACAATAAAAATTATTGGATTCTATTATTATAGCTGAAGCCATGCTGTAAAGCCAAACATTCTATTTGGAACATTCTCCACTCCACCATGCCCCTACTTCTCCACCTTTCACCCTACTAATTGAAAGAAACAAATACTTACTTCCATATACATATATTCATTTAACATGTTGCCATATCTATGTACCTGTTATGTCTTTCTGAGCCATACAATTTCCTACCTCTCTGCAGACTGGCATAGAGAATGTCCTAGGGGCAGGGATTAAGATTATAGCCTGGATTTAAACCTATACTCTAAATTTACCAATACTATGACATTAAGTATACTCTGGGTCTAAATTCCCTCATCCATTAAATAAATGTAATAATACCTACATTTTAGTTTTGAGGGCAAACCTAAGAAGAAAAATTTAAAGACCTCAGTAAACTCAGTGGCCAAATATAAACTCTGGCTGAAATGTTTGCTTTTCAAGTCTACCTGTGCCACCCTACTTGTCTTTTAAGGTCCAGCTCAAATTCCATACTCATAAGAATTCACCCCACTTACTCCTAACCAGGCTGAAAACTTTCTACCTGCTATGATCTCATAACCGAGTATATTTTATTAAGGTATAACAACATACTGTAGCTCAAAAAATGATTAAACATACTATTTCTATATATTGCTATTAGAGAAGGTTCACTGTTATTTCCTATCATAACCTCATACATATGTGGGAACACACACATTCAGTGTGTTCATCTCTTCCTGCTAAGAGTTCTGATGCCTCTCATCTTGGCACAGCTTGTCTGAGAATGCAGCTACATGGATAGGGAAATGCCAGTTCACAGAGGCTCAGCAAATTCAGATTAAAGAAACACACTATAGCAATGTACAAACATTTCTCTGACTCATTACTTAAAGACCTTACATTGCTCCACACCATATATTAGGCTATATGAAAAATCAAACATGCGAGATGAAGACAACCTAAGACAGAGCATGCAGCCGCAAAGGACAATAGAGACATGAGTGCAGCAGAAACAGGTCTCAAAGTAAACCCAGCATATAATCTTCTTGTCTTACTGGATAAGAGGATTTAAATAAGAGGGGAAATATGTGCTGTGGATTCAGAACAATATGGTGATTGTAGATTCCAATGAACTTGCCCTTAAATCTCAGAACTTCCACCTCAGTCTCCTTATGTGCAAACATATTGCATTCCTCATCCAATGGTTTTCAGGAGGCATAAATGAGACAATGAAATACAGTATATGTCACAAAGTTAGCACCCAATAACAAGTAGTTAGCACCTCCTGTTAGCTCTACAGATAATCCTTAGTAAGATTAACATCCTAATGCTTGGTCATAGTTTGTTATTCTTTGTTCTTTTCTGAGAGTCGATGGTACATAAACACACAGAGAAAACTAAATAGAGTTCTCTTACTGAGTTAGGTTATCCTCAATAAATCAATAAATATTAACCATAGCGATCATTGTTCACATCATAAAGAATTAAGTTAAGAACAAATAAAGGAATAATACATCTGATGACTGAAAACAAGATTCTGGTACCAAGGATGGGCAAAATCAAGTAAGGAATATTCACCACAGAATCTTTTCTTGATAAGACACATTTTTCATGGAATGTTATATCAGGATAGTCTTAAGATCAAGTCAGATACTCCTGAGAGTAAAGGAGTGGCTTTTGGTCTTTAAGTCTCCTAAGTGGCCAGGCATAGTACCACACCCCTGTAATCCCAGTGGCTCTGGAGGTGGAGGCAGGAAGATGGCAAATTTGAGGCGAGAAGCAGCACATATAATTTAGCAAGACCCTGTCTCAAAATAAGAAGTAAAAAATGGGGTAGGGCAGCTGCTCAGTGGTAGAGTGCTAGCAAAGCATGTGTGATGCCCTTCGTTGAACCTCCATACCAGTACCACTAAATAAATAAAGTAAATAAAGTAAATAAAGTAAATAAAGTAAATAAATCTCCTAACCTCTCTCAGTTTTCTTATTTTTAAAATCAAGCTAAAACAACTAGTTGCTGGGGTTTAGCTCAGTTGGTTCAGCGCTGCTCTGCACTTTCTAAGGACACTTGTTTGATCCCCCACACTGCAAAAATGGGAGAAGAATGGGGCAGTACACTCCCAAAACAATCCCCAAATAACCATTGCAAACCCTATGAAGAGCCCGGTGCTGTGGCTCACACCTGTAATCCCAGCAGCTGAGGAGGCGGAGGCAGGAGGATCCCAAGTTCGAAACCAGAGGTAGTCTTTGTAACTTAGCAAGACCCTGTCTCAAAAAAAGTAAAAAAATGGGCTGGGCGTGCAGCTCCGTGGTCCAGCACTTGCAAAGCATGCAAGCGCAAGGCCCTGGGTTCAACCCCCAGTACCGAAAAAAAAAAAAAAAAAAAGAAAGAAAGAAAAAGAAAACCCTACGAAGGTCACTCTGAGTCAGACACAACTCAACAGCACCTAACAACAACAATAAAAACAACAAATAACTAGTTACAAAATTCGGGTACAGAATAAATAAATAAATAAATAAATAAATAAATAGATAAATAATAAGATTTCATAAATAAAATATTTATCACAAGCCCTACCACATTTAGGCTTTTAGTAATGAATTATGTATTTTCATTTCTTCTAAAAAAAAAGTCCTATACAGCCTTCCTAAATTTCTCTAAATTCTTGAATGGACATTGCTCTTTCAAAAAATTTTCAAATTTAGATGAGTAAATCCTATAAATTGTTACATATTAGTTATCTTCATACACAGGTCTTTTTCCTTTCTATTTCAAGGAATACATCAGTTGATTGTTTCTTGTGACTTCTAGATGTCACAATTTTATTATAAACAACTTTATTTTAAGCAAATCTGTTTAGAAACAATTATGTTTCAAATTAAAAATAAGAAAACTCACACTGTTGAGTAAACAGCACATTCACTGTCTTTATATTCAAGCTTAATGAATTATTTATTTTAAAAAGATGCTTCTAAAATAATTTACTATTGAATTTAGTAATTTAGCATTGCATGCTGAAAAACTGAGAGGTAAAACCTCAAAGTGATTTTTCCTCATGAAGGTAAAAACATCAATCTCTTAATAAAGAGGATATGTACATGTCCACACATATACTAAAGTATAATAGCATTGTAATATAATCTGTATATTAAATATTTGCAGGAACTTTTAGTGAGATTCAATTGCCCTTAAGTCTAAGTACATTGTTGTTGTTAGGTGCCATCAAGTTGGATCTATCTCAGCTACCCTATGTACCACTGAAGGAAACACCCCTCAATTCTGTGCCAGGCACACAATCTTTTTTACGTTAAACCCATTTTTGCAGACACTGTGTTGACCTGTTTAGTTGCAAGTCTTCATTTTTTTCATTGACCTGCCATTCTCCCAAACATGATGTCCTTCTCCAGGGATGGGTTCCTCCTGACAACATGTCTAAAATTTGTCAGACACAGTGTAGCCATCCTAGCTTCCAAGGAGCACTTTGGTTGCATTTCTAAGACAGATCTATTGGTTCTTTTGGCAGTCCATGGTATATTCAATATTCATCTCCAGCACCATAATTCAAAAGCATAAATTATTCTCTTGTCTCCCTTGTTTAATGTCCAGCTTTCATAACTGTATGATGTGAATGAAAATACCACAGAATGAGTCAAGTGCAACTTTATCTACACTATGACAGCTCTACTTTTCAACACTTTAAAGAAGGTCTTTTGCAACAACTTTTCCCAGTGCAACCTGTCTTTTGATTTCTTGATTTCTGCTTCTATAGGTGCTGATTGTAGAAACATATAAAGCAAAATCTGGACAACCTCAATCTTTTCTCCATTTATCATGAAGCTAAGTGCTAAACTAGTAGTAAAGATTTTGTTTTGCTGCCTTCTAAGCCTGGCTCACGCTTGTAATCCCAGTGATTTGGGAGGTGGAGGCAGGAGGATCACAAGTTTGAGACCAGAGGCACTCTGCATGATTTCCTGAGACCCTGTATCAAAATAAAAAGTAAAAAATGTGGGCTGGGGACACAGGTCAGTGATATAGCATTTGCAAAGCATGCAAGCATGAGGTCCTGGGTTCAACCCCCAAGTAATGCAAAAATAAAGTAAAAAAATATGCTGGATTCTCTTCATAAAGTCAGCCTCCTCAGATTATTTGTTCACCACAGAGATTGAAGAGGTACAATGCAGGGATACAGCCCTGATGCACACATTCTTGACTTTAATCCAGGCAGTTTTGTCTTGTTTTGTGTGAATGACTGCCTCATAGTCCGTGTATAGATTCCTCCTGAGTACAATTAAGTGCTGTGTTATTCCCATTCTTTGCAATGTTATCCATAATTTATTGTGATCCACTCAGTTAAATGCCTTTGCAAAGATGGACTTCTTTCTGGTATTCTCTGCTTTCAGGTAATATTCATCTGATATCAGCCATGATGTCCCTGGTTTCATGCCCTCTTCTGATTTTCTGTTAGTTCCCCATCTATGTGCAGTAGCAGTCACTTTTGAATGATCTTTAGCAAACTTTTATTTTCATGTGATATTAATGATATGGCTTGATAATTTCCACATTTGGTTGGATCCCCTTTATGGGGAACAGATGCAGAAATGGATCTCTTCCAGTTAGTTGGCCAGGTAGTTGTATTCCAAATCTCTTGGCATAAGAAGTTAGCACTGCCAATGCTGCCACTGTTTGTTGAGATATCTCTATCGGTATTCCATAAATTTCTAGAGCCTTGTGTTTCACCTATGTCTTCAAGGAAACTTCCACTTTGTCCTTTAATACCATTGGTTCCTGATCTTATGCAACCTCTTGAAATGGTTGGTCATCCACCAACTCTTTTGGGTACAATGACTCTGTGTATTATTTCAATCTTTTTTTGACGTTTTCTGCATCATTTAATATGATCCCTGTGAAATCCAACACAATTGCCACTCAAGGCCTTAATTTTTTTCTTCAATTGCTTAAGCTTGAGAAAAAAAGAACATATTCTTCTGTTTTGGTTTTCTATCTTCAGCTCTTTGCACATGTCATTAAAATATTTGATTTTGTCTTCTTGAGCTGTCCTTTGAAATCTTCTGTTGCATTTACTAACTTTATTATTTCTTCCTTTGACTTTAGCTGCTCAACGTTCAAAAGCAAGTTTCAGAGTCTCTTTTGACATGTAATTTTGTTGTTTCTTTTTTCCTGTCTTTTTAATAACCTTTTGCTTTCCTCATGAATGATGTCTTTGATGTCATGCCACAATTTATCTGGTCTTTGATCATTAATGTCTAATGTATCATACCTGTTTTTATGGTGGTCTCTAAACTCTGGTGGGACATACTCAAGGTCATACCTTGGCTCTCATACACTTTTTCTAATTTTCTACAGTTTCAGTTTGAAGTTGCCTATGATCAGTTGATGGTCTGATCCACAATCAGCACCTGGTCTTGTTCCCACTTATAAAATTGAGCTTTTCCATCATCTCTTTCCATAATTATAGTCAATTTGGTACTCGTATGTTCCATCTGGTGCATTCCATGTGTACAGTCACTGTTTATGTTGGTGAAAGAATGTATTTGTAATGAAAATGTCATTGGTCTGTGAAAATTCTCTCATGCAATCTCCAGCATCATTTCTGGCACCAAGGCCATATTTTCCTACTACTGAGCCTTCTTCTTTGTTTTCAATTTTCACATTCCAGTTACTAGTAATTATCAGTACATCCTGATTGAATGTTTGATCTATTTCAGATGGCAGACTGGTAAAAATCTTCCCTGTCTTCATTTATACCTTTAGTGGTGGCTGTGTAAATGTGAATTATATTCATATTAACTGGCCATCTTGTAGGTGTATGGATATTATCCTATCACTGACAGCATTGTATTTCAGGACAGATCTTCAGATGTCTTTTTTGAGGATGAATGCAATCCTATTTCTCATTGTCATTCCTGTCAGAGTAGACCATATGATTATCTGATTCAAAATGGCCCATGCCAGTCCATTTTAGCTCACTGATGCCTAGAATGTTGATGTTTATGTGTTCCATTTCCCTTTCAACAATTTCTAATTTTCCTAGATCCATACTATGTATCTTCCACATTCCAATTATTAATGGGTGTTTACAGTTTTTCCACTTTATTTTGAGTTGTGCCACAGTAGCAAATGGAAGTCCCTGGGGTTTTATTCCATTCCGTCATTAAGGTTGACTCTGTTTTGGGAAGGCAATTCTTTCCCACTTGTCTTTTGAGTGTTTTTCACCTTGGGGGGCTCATTTTCTGGCATTATATCTGACAGTGTTTCTCTGCTATTCATAGGGTTTTTGGTGGCTGATTGTTTCAGGAGTGGGCTGCTGCATCTTTTTCCCTAGTCTGTCTTAGTCTGGAAGCTCAGCTGAAACCTCTCCACCACAGGCGACCCTGCTGATATCTGTAATACTGGTGGCATAGCTTTCGGCATCACAGTAACACACAAGCCCCCACAGTATGGCAAACTGACAGACATGTGGGGGTCTAAGTACAAATGAAGGTCAAAAATAATTCATTTTGGTAATTCCTATCAGGAAAAATAGATCATCTCTTTCTTACTGATTCTACAGAATTCTAAATATTGGGTTAAAACGAAATAAGAAGATCCAGCCAGTTCTATGAAGTATAAACTCAGAAATAATATGCCATTAGCATATATCATGCAGTAGAATAACTATAGTTAGCTCTGTATTATATGTATTTTGAACAGCCTGTTATTTACTGGCCTGCAGCCCTAACCCTGTGACATCTGATCCTGTCAGATCTCGGAAGCTTAGCAGGGTCTGGCCTGGTTAGTACTTGGGAGACTGCCTGGGAACACCAGGTGCTGTAGGCTTAGGAGACGGACCAGCAACCCACTCCCAAAAATCAATCCACCATTGAAACCCTAACAACAGCAGAGAAGCAATGACAATAGTGTTTTGCTTGTTGTACGTAGGGTCACAATGAGTCAGATACTGACTCAAGGACACCTAACAACAACATCATTTACTGAATAGAGCACAGGTTTCCTTAGCTGTTAATAATCGTTAAATAACTTGTTAGTTACAGAATTTTATGTAAGTGGCAATTCCAAAACTATCCAATCATTCCCTAGACAATAAAATGGTTTACATAGGTGTACATTTAGGTATTATCTAATAGTGTACTTTTGACTTATCATAATTATGGTCTACTGGGCTAATTTATTTTACCTTTTTCTTTTCTCTTTTGTTAAACAGAGTAAATGCTTGCGGAGTCAGCTCTGAAACCATTTGCTTTTCCTTTGTAAAAATATATTTAAATGCTTTGAGAAATAAAAATAAACATGAAATTATGAAGCATAATAATTAAATAATAATAAACTTTAAGGATTTCCAATTTATTCTGCTTTTCTCCTCTTGCATCAATACAAAAGAAAAGCTCACTTCCAAATACTCAGGTGTGAAGAAAAAGAAACAAACAAACAAACAAACAAAAAACTTAGGCTTTAGATTTCGCCACATTGGAGCCGTCAGCCATGTACTTGACTTTACTTTGTGCCCACACAAGAAACTTTCTGAATTTCAGGGTTTGTGGGGTTGTTTTTCTTTTTCTCCTGAAATATATAGATAATAATGTCTATTTAAATGAGTTTTATTAGGATAAAATAATCTGAAAAGCTCTTAATAAAGCTCCAAGTGAATAGCATATGCATGGTTTTGAAACTTAAATATGTATACATACATATATATTCATATGCATATGTATATATGTATATATACTCATATATACATATAAGACAAATATATAATATATTGTTATATACAGTCATATATATTAATAATAGAAATACATTCTGAAGATCTCATTATGGGCAATTTCACTGTTGTGCAAATATCATACTGTACTTACCCAAACTAAGATAGTTATGATATCAGTAGGTAACATAATCTTATAATACCATGGTCTTATATGCCATTTGTGGTTGACTGAAATACTGTTAGGTGCTCATGATTCTGTGTGTGTATGTGTGTGCAAAACCTGGACATTTTGTAAAAATGTTGATTCTAATTCAGCAAGTCTATGGTGGAAGCCAAGATGTTGGTATTTCTCACAAGCTCCCATAGGATGCTAATACGCAGATAACATGTTAGGGAGCAACACTATAAACAACTGCTAACTGTTGATGACTAAGCTGTTGTTGTTGTTGTTGTTGTTGTTAGGTGCTGTTCAGTAAGATCTGATTCATAATGACACTATGCACAACCTAAGGAAATACTCCCCAACATGTGCCATGCCTGGCACTATATCAATGCTTCTCTGCTATTCATAGGGTTTTTAGTGGCTGATTGTTTCAAGAGTGGGCTGCTGGGTCTTTTTTCCAAGCCCACATCACCCAGTATTCCCAGGTGGTCTCCCATCCAAGTACTAACCAGGTCGGACCCTGCTTAGCTTCCGCGATCAGATAGGACTGGACAGCAGTGTCATATGACTGTAGGCCCATGCCAAAGTTAATTGATAAAGTTAACTGATATAAACCCAAATTTATATAAATAAAATATTATTTTATGAGAAAATTTATGTACCAATATGGTGGGCAAAATTATGACCTCCCATATATGTCTGCATCCAATTGTTGTTGTTGTTAGGTGCCATCGAGTCGGTATCCGACTCATAGCGACCCTCTGTACCACAGGGGAAACACTATTGTCAGTGCTTCTCTGCTGTGCATAGGGTTTTCAATGGCAGATTGATTTTTGGGAGGGGGTTGCCAGGTCCTTCTCCCAAGCCTACAGCTTCTGGTGTTCCCAGGTGGTCTCCCATCCAGGAACTAACCAGGCCCGATCCTGCTTAGCTTCTGAGATCTGATGGGATCGGATGCCACAGGGCTACAGCTGCAGGCACATCCCAATTAGGAAAACTAAAAATAGATATGCCATCTGACCCAGCTATACCACTATGGGGAATATACTCAAAGGGAGATGAGTCATCATACCACAGAGATACCTGTATCTCCATATTCAATACAGCACTTTTCACAATAACAAGGATATGGAATCAACCAAAGTGCTCATCAATAGAAGAATGGATGAAAAAAAATTATGGTACAAATACACAATGGAATACTACTCAGCAATTTAAATAAATGAAATAATGTCATTTGCATCAAAATGGATGGAATTTGAGAAAATCATCTTAAGTGAACGAACACTACCCCAAAAAGAGAAATACCATATGTATTTGCGGGAGCTGAATCAAACTTAAAGGAAATAAAACGTCTTATACATAAATTGAAACATAATAAAAAGCTCAATTAAACTTAGCATAGAAGGGACCACTTAAGGAGTGGAAAGAAGGAAGGAGGGATCTAGCAAAGGGAAGCAAGGATGGGAGAAGACTTGAGCGGGTGGAGGGTCAATGAGGAGGGTTGAAGAGGGGAAAGGTCAACCTCCATGTAAACAGCACATCTTTATTAGTATGGTAAAGAAAAAGGGGGGAGATATAGAAAAAAAACTACAAGAATAGCTAAAATAAATAATAATAATAATAGCAATAATACCAAAGGCTGACAATAATGTTAACAGACTAGATCACTCATGTAATACTGCCGAGAATGTAAAAATGTAGATCACTATGGAAAAAAGTTTGGGCTCAAATCAAAATTGGGATGCAAGTATATAGATAAATATTCTCACAAAAAGACATATAAGTAGAAAGGAGATCATTGGTGGGGGAATGGGTATGGGGAAGAGGGTCATGAGAGGATAAGGGGGAAGTTAGGTGAACAATGTACAATGAAATGCATACATGGAAATGTCACATGTCATAATGGTACCCATTAAGTTGTTCGTTAAAAATTTCCAATAAAAAAAGGAATTATAAAAAAAAAAAGAAAAGAAAAAAAAGAAAATTTCACCCAGGGGCATGCTAGTAGTAAACAACAGATGAGACATACACCCAGGTTTAACTAAATACCAAAACCCAGTCTGCTCTTTTATCAGAATAACAGTTCACTTACTTCTATTTTCTTTTTCCTTTTTTTTTATTTTTCTTTTTTTGTAATGCAGAGGTAGACAAGGTAAGACAACCATTTTACCATTTAAAGGGGCTGGGATTTAGCTTAGTTGGTAGAGCACTGCGCTACAGTCTCTGAGGTCCCGAGTTCAATTCCCAGCACCCCATAAATGGGAGAAGGACCTGGTAATCCACTCCCAAGGCAGTCCCAAAACAGTCAGCCATTGAAAACCCTATGAGGGTCGCTATGAGTTGGATACCGACTCGATAGCACCTAAGAACAATAACAACATTGAATCTAGACTAAGAATAAACCTAAAAGATCAGTTAGTCCAAATATCAAACACATGTAAAATATTTTCTAATATTTTAACAGCTAACTTTTAGTCTTTTTGTTTTCTTTGAAGTGTTTATTTCCTCTTATTATAGATTCAGAACATGATCTTCTCTCATGATATCTCTTTAACTTAAAAATGCAAAGAATCCTTAGCAATAACCATGGTTATACAGTAATATGGAATAAATCATTGTGTTGACTATCTGAAACACAGAAAAGCCTAACCCTAATATTAGATGGGGCTGGGATTTAGCTCAGTTGGTAGAGTGCTGCTCTGCAGTCTCTGAGGTCCCAAGTTCGATTCCCAGCACCGCCAAATGGGAGAAGGACTTGGCAACCCACTCCCAAGGCCATCCCAAAACAATCTGCCATTGAAAACCCTCCGAGGGTCGCTATGAGTCAGACAGGACTCGACGGCACCCAACAACAATATTAGATGAGATTTTCAGCAGTGACCTTAGAAAAGCTTTAGAAATGTAATCAGCAGCTAATGATCACTCCAAGTCTCTTTTATTAGTGACATGAGAAGCATAAACAGAGACAGGAATTATTACCTGTGGCAACATGACGTCCCATTCCAAATATGGCATAAATGATGGCAGGAAATAGCGATCCATATAAACCAAACACTGGGTGCACAGATGAGAGAATAGCAAAGGCCAATCCTGTGAAGAATACCAGGGTAATTAGGACCATCTTATAACCCTCAAGATATAGTTAACTGCATAATAGAACAGCTATTAGTTTATTTAAAACCAAAATGAATTATAATATTGGTCAGAAAAAAACTAGAATTACTGTTCTAAATAAGAGAAAATTACTCCTTACTTCACATGCATGTTTCAATTAAAACACTCAGTTTGGGGACTACTGCTTTTTTTTTTTTTTCTTGATTACAGAAATGTTTATGAGAAAACACTAGTAGTATCATAACAAAGTGTCTCTAGATTTTAAATTTGTGAAGCACTTTCATATGCACCATTTGTTTTGCACAGTACACCTGTGAGATAAGCAGACCAGTAGTTTTACCTGAGAGATGAGAAGCCTGACATGGAATGGAATCTATCATGGAACACAGAAGATGTACACTCAAACCTGCCTTACTGGCTGCATAGCTGGCCAACCTAGGATCATGTGCTATAGTGACAGTGCAAATGCAGGAATATATACATTTCCCACTAACTGAATCCTCTATGTCAGGTATAGCTTTTTAGAGTGAAAAAATCTGCTTTATTTATTCAATGAAGGAAATAACTCATAACTCATAACTATTGATTATTATTCCTCATAGATATAATTGCCTATATGGTTTGTATGTTACACACACAGAAAATTTTCTTAGACATGTCTAAATGAGACCACTGGTGGTTTGTTATTCTTGTTGCATGCCGTTGAGTTAGGTCTGACTCATAGTGACCCTATGTACAACAGAAGGAAATACTCCCCAACACTGTGCCATGCCTGGCACTATGTCAGTGCTTCTCTGCTATTCACAGGGTTTCCAATGGCTGATTATTTCAGGATTGTTTCAGGTGTGGGCTGCCAGGTCCTTCTCCCTTTTTGTGTAGTGCTGGGGATTGAAGCTGGAGCCTCAGAGAGTGCAGAGCTGTACTCTAGGTGATTTAACTATGACTACAAAAATATGAATTAGTACAGGTTCATTAAAACTATCTCATCTGTAGCTGGTCTTTGCAATTAAGTAACTGCTATGGCAATTCTGAGAAATTCATTCCAGTCTATCAATTCAATGCTGGGCATTTGATTGGGCCGAAAGGATTTTACAAGTTACACAGAGACTTGAGGAAGGAGATGGCATTAGGATCCAGGGTGCCTGGATCCTATGGAGTCTGGTATTCTAGTTGCGGTAACTACTCATTTTTACTGTTGAAATTTTATCATGTTAAATTTAATTATATTTTTTAAAATAACCTCAGGTATACATCAAATATTTTCCAGTACTACAAGGAATTTTAGCTGTGATTAAAATATGTAAGAAATTCTAGCAATGATCTTCTTTAAAAATTATCTGGATTGCTTGTTTATGGGTAATATATTTCTAAAGTCTGATGAAAATAAATTAGAAGAGTCAGTGGCAGAGACTGCTCTGGAATTTCATATAGACATGGTGACAGGCAGTAATATGGCTGGTGGGAAGGGTGGTGTTAAGAGGTGGGTCTCGAAGCAAGGTTAGCATTAGAAGGCTAAATATTCCTCCACTCCTACCAATCAGCCCCTCTTTGCAAAAAGCATGTATTTATAGCAATCACATGGAAGGCTACAAAATAACTCCTTTTCATTCATTTTTCAGAATATCTTTTAGTTACTCATTTTTATTTGATAAAAACTATTATCAAAATACAAATACAGATGAGGCTATAGCTCATGCCTTTCATGAAGAACTCCATGCATTTGATCTATAGTACCACATACAGAGAGTGAGAAGGAGTGTCAGAGGGAGAGGGAGAAGGAGAGGGAGACAGAGAGGGAGAGTGACAGAGATGGATGCAGAATGTTCCTACATAAGACAAAAATGTGGCCCATAATTTACAAGAGCATTCAAATCTACTAAATGGATGGTAGGAGGAAGAACATGTGGTATATTAACAAAAGCACCTTGGATGAACACATATGGATGCTAAATTCTGGTAACTGAGGTTAATACTATCAGGATCTGAATTGGCCAAAGGTAGATCCACTTGTGTACATTTCTTTTCTATGGGCAACAAGCAAATGTTAATATGAAGCTGGAAGCAGTTAGATCCTCTCTTCTTGCCCTGTGAATAACTACTTCCTATCTATCTGCCTACTTTATTACAATAACACTCATCTTTCTCTTTTGGTTTAGTCCAATTAAAATCCATAGCAAAATAAGTTCAAAAAGTAAATTTATCTAGATCTCATATTCATATGTATGTAAAATGGGAATAACCACATAGAACATATTTCGCCAAAAGTTTTTCTTTAACTCTAGATCTATAAATTAAATGCGAAATATCATTTCAATAGACTTTATAAGAACAACCTCAAAGACCAAAACTGATATACACATTTCTTTATCCCATATGACACTGATAATTGAGCTTTCCCTTTAAACAAGTCTTATTTTCCCTCAGTGGGAACCTATTTCTTTGCTAATGTGGCAATGGATAATGACCAAAAAAATGAGGAATGAACTAATTCAGACATACAGTTCTTCAAAACTTCAATTATCCTTTCTACAAACAAGAACTACAAGGGCCAAGGCCAATCTACCAATAACATATACCTCAAAAAAGGAGAGAGGGCTGGGTAAAATTTTCTTTTTACAACTCATTGATTATTCTGGCTCATAATATAATCTACATATATATTTTTACACACTCATACAAGCTTCAATATGTTACCTCTTTCAAAAATAGAGACAAATACTAAGTAGTTAGAGCAAAATCAACACAAATGAGAGTATCAAGGAATGAAAACAAAATGATTACTAGGCCAAAGAGTCCCAAAAGGGGATGAGAGAAAAAGGAAAGAGGAGGAGACAAGATTTTTTAAAAGAGGAGAAAAAAAGATGGAAAGATAGGTAGACAGATAGATAGCCTAGGCTGAAAAAATTAAAAGATTGAGATTTTTAGATGAGTAGTTATTCTTAAAGTTCAAAAGTCATCTATTCGTAATATAGAGCTGATACAATCACAAAAAAGTGGTCACTGGAAGGCCTTGAAAGATGAGATTTTTAAGAAAATATGTTTTATAAGTATAGTAATCATTATTGGAGTAGAGGAGAAGAGACCCTAGACTCCAATATCAAAATCATCACCATCTGTGAACATTATCACCTATTGAGAAGACCTCAGTGTTGAAGTTGAACACTTACCACCAGCCCTCCTTCCTCTCCAACCCAGGTTGTAGAGAGAATAGCTTCCCTGGACAGTGTCTGACCCCTAACCAAAAAGGATTGTGAAAGCAGACAGGTAGCTCAATCTCTGCCTCTGCTCCCACTAAAATCATTTGGCTGAGATCATGAGACAGTTACTCAACCAGTAGAAGTAAGAAAAAGAACTAGTTATCATAGAGAATATGATTTCTACACTAAGATACAAGGTTTTACTTCAGCTTCAGACTAGTTCATTTGAATTTATGCAATAGCACTCAATTAATGAAGAAAGGTGGGTCACGTCTAGACATTCAGTGACCTATCTGAAGCTGGGAACTGATGTTGGAATTCAATACACAGAGCCACTGTGTTGGAGACATGATATTTTGTGATCTTTAGATGCTGACTTAGTGACTCCACCTTTTTAATGCAAGGTCAAACAACTAGGACCTAGAAGCACTAGTAGTGCTTCCTTCAAGCATGACTATTAGAATAATAATATTTTATAGACTATAGCCTTTGATTATAGAACTTTAAATATGATCCAGAAAGCTGTAGCTAACATATTTCAGTTCCAGTAGAATGTATTGTCCCTAGAATGTCAATCCTTTTCATAAAGTTCCTTTGAGTATCATTATAGGTTGATTTGTATCCCCCAAATTTTGTATGTTAAAGTCATAACCCCCAGTACCTTAGAAAGTGAAATCATTATTTAGAAATAAGATCATTGCAGATATAATTAATTAAAATGAGTTCATAACAAAATAAGGTGAGCTCTAATCTGAGTGGTATCCTTGTAAAGAATGTCATATGAAGAGAAAAACAAGCACATGGGGAGAATACCATGCGAAGATAAAGGCAGACATTGGTGTGCTGCTTCTATATGCCAAAGAACACCAAAAATTGCCAACAAACCACCAGAAGCTTGGGGAGAGGTTCAAAACAAATTCTGTCTCACAGCCCTCAGAAGAACTAAGCCAGCAAGCACCTTGAGTTAGGACTTCTACCCTCCAGAACTTTGAAACAATAAATTTCTGCTGTTTCAGCTGCCCATTTTATGATAGTTTGCAATAGTGGCCCTGACAAACAAATATAGGTATCAATTTTTGGATAGGGACAGAAAGTGAGAAGTCATTTGATGCTGGGGTGTTCAACCTCACATTTTGAACAGAATCAAAACATTTCTCTTTAATAAACATTAAATTATATCACAACCTTTGCATTTTGAATTTGTAATCCCTAAATCTCTATAGCCTGCAGCTATACCGCTTTGGCATCCAATCCCATCAGATCTTGGAAGCTAAGCAGGGTCTGGCCTGGTTAGTACTTGGATGGGAGACCACCTGGCAACACCAGGTGCTGTAGGCTTGGGAGAAGGACCTGACAATGCACTCCCAAAAATCAATCTGCCATTGAAAACCCTATGAACAGTAGAGAGGCATGAAATAGTATTTCCCCTGCTGTACAAAGAGTCACTATGAGTTGGACACAGACATGACAGCACCTGACAATAACAACAACAACAACAGATCTCAATACTCCTATTTAAGTTTTGTTGGCTATAGTTGCATGGGTATATCTCTGGGTCTTCAATTCTGTTCTATTGATCTTCAAGCCTTTTATGCCAATACCAGGCTGTTTTTGCCACTATGGCCAGATAGCATAGTTTGAAGTCAGGTATTGTGATACCTTTTGCACTGTTTTTACTGTTTATGATTGTTTTGTATATATGCAGTCTTCTGTGCTTCCATATGAACTTTAGGATTGTTTTTTTTCTATTTCTACAAAGTCTGTCATTGGAATTTTGATAGAGATTACATTAAATCTGTAAATTACTTTCGGTAATATAGCCATTTTCACAATATTAATTCTCCTGGCCCACGAGCATGGGAGGTCCTTCCATCTTCTAGTATTTTCTGCTATTTCCTTCTTTAATGTTTTGAATTATTCCTTGTAGAGGTCTTTAGGGTCTTTGGTTAGATTTGTTCTTAAATATTTAGTTTTTTGGTGGGCTATTGTGAATAGGATTGTTGTCCTGATTTCCTTCTCTTCCTACTCAACATTGGTGTAAAGGAAGGATACTGATTTCTGAGTGTTAATTTTGTATCCTGCTACTTTGCTGAAGCTAATTAGCCTAAGAATTTGGTAGTGGAATTTTTAGGGTCCTTTAGGTAGAAGATCCTGCCATCTGTGAATAATTCGACTTCTTCTTTCCCTATATGTATTCCTTTTAATTTCTTCTTCTTGCCTGATTGCTCTGGCTAGGACTTCAATTACAATACTGAATAAGAGGGGAGACAGTGCACATCATTGTCTTGTTCCTGATCTAGAGGAAATGGTTTCATTTTTTCCCAATCCAATATTATGTTGGCTGTAGGTTTGTAAAAAAAATGCCTTTATGATGTTGAGATAAGTTTCTACTGTGCCCAATTTCTTCAAGTCTTTTATCAAGAAAAGATGTTGCACTTTGTCAAAGGACTTCTCAGCATCGATTGATGATCATGTGATTTCAGTTTGCAAGTCTCTTGATATGTTGAATTACTTTAATTGATTTTTGTATGTTGAACCAGCCTTGCGTTTGTGGAATGAAGCCCATCTGATCATGGTGTATGATCTTTTTTATGTGTTGAGTTTGGTTTGCCATTCCACAGGAACCCCTGTACTTCCATATTTAATGCAACAATCCTCACAATCACAAGGGTATGGAATCAACCAAGATGTCCATCAACAGAGGAGTGGATTGAAAAATTGTGTGATATAGACACAATGTAATATTACTCAGCAATAAAGAAGAATGAAATTATGACATTTGTAGTAAAATGGATGGAACTATAGAATAACTTTTTAAGCAAATTCACCCAGTCCCAAAAAGAGAAATACCATATGTTCTTGCTCATATGTGGGAGCTAAATCTAACTTAAAATGTACATATATGTGTAGATTTATAAAAATGAACAATTATGCTTATCTAAGAAGGGAAAATATAAGCAGATGAGAAAGGAAGGGGAGCTGATTGGTAGGTGGGAGTGGAGTTTGGGGAAGCAGGGAAAGAGAGGGGAAATGTGGAAGGGTAAGGAGGTAGAGGAATATCTCAAAACATATGATGCAATTATTTGAATACATGTGAAAAATAGGGGAAAGGCAAAATCAATGAGAATATAAACCATGATTGCATATGATTTTATTACAAATTAAAATTCTTTTTATCATTTAATCTCCAGTTTATACTGTTCTGTAAAATATGTAAGATGAATGTGTAAGCAAAAGTGATTCAATAGTTGCAAAATGAATATAGCAAATGATTTATGACTCTGTACCCAACATTTATAAAGAAAAAAATATTATATTTTGAGTCATCAAAAATAACATCTAAGAAATTTAGTCCTTAAGTAAATATCTAGAGATTAAGGTGGTAAATGTAAAAGACTGTGTTTTTTATTTGTGTATATTCATTGTACAAAATGATGAATTTTATTATAACATTTTCATACATGTATATCATGTACTATCTGTAGCCATACCACTCTGGCATCCAATCCCATTTGATCACAGAAGCTAAGCAAGATCAGTCTGGTTAGTCCTTGGATGGGAGAATGCCTGGGAATATCAGGCGCTGTAGGCTAGGGAGAAGGACCTGGCAGGCCACTCTAGAAACAATAATTCTTGAAAATCCTATGAATAGCAGAGAAGCTCTTACATATTGCCGGGAATGGCAGTGTAGGAGAGTACTTCCTTCTATTGTACACAGGGTCTCTATGAGTTGGACCAGACCCAACTATACCTAATATCAAACAACATATCATATACTTTGCTCATATTCACCCCTCTCATTACCTTCTTTGGCCCTCCCTCCCCCATCACTGGTCCTCTTCCCAAAGATAGTCATCGCTGCCACCTTCCTCCTCCTCCTCATTCTCCTCTTCCTTCTTCTTCTTCTTCTTCTTCTTCTTCTTCTTCTTCTTCTTCTTCTTCTTCTTCCTCTTCCTCCTCCTCCTCCACTTCCTCCCCCTTCTCCTTCTCCTCCTCCTCCTCACTTCCTCCTCTTCTTCTTTTTGCAGTACTTGGGAGCTGAACCCAGAGCCTCACATACACATTACAAGCACTCTACCACTGAGCTGCACCCCTAGCCCATTTTTTATTTTTAATCTTGAAACAGGGTTTCACTAAGTTATACAGAGTACCTCTGACCTTGAACTTGTGATCCTACTGCTTTTGCCTCCCAAGTGGCTAGGATTACAAGTGTGCACAACAATATCCTGCTCCAGAGGTAGTCTTTTGAAGAACTATGTAATCAAAGCTCAAATGTAAAAACTAAAGCCCCTTTTAATCTCTATCATATATGGTGCCAACCTTTAAAATTGTGTTTGCAGGATTCTTGAGGAAGTGTGCTAAGGACTCAGTATTTATAACTTTAAGGAAATGGAACCTGTTGGGTATGTAAAAGCAAACCTGAGTTAGGGTGGGCCAACCACATTTGGAACTGTGGTCAACCATAAAGGCTTTGTGGAATTGAGTTTCCATGAAAAGTAATACGATTTAACTCTCTTATTAGTTTCTCCAATTTCCAGTACCCAGAAAAATAAGTATTTTCAGCATATCAAGAATGCTGAATGACCAGCTCACAGAAAACATATGAAGCTCCTAGCCTCTACTAGCAGTCCACCTCTAATCTATCGTGTGTCACTGCTACAGCATTCAGCACCTGTGTGAATTAGAAAAGGCACCACTCTCACATGATAACCTAGCATATCTGTTCGTGACCCCAATGACTGAGGAACTCAGAACACATTGATAAATTTCCCCTATCTTCTGCAAAAAAAAAAAAAAAAAAAAAAAAAAAAAGGAAAATTTTTAGTTTGGTCAATTAAAAAAAATTAACTTATCAAAATCATGTGAAAGCATTGTATTTAATTTTTAAAGTAACTAAATAGAAGCCAAACTACACTCCCCTGTTCAAAATCTTGGGTTTGCAGATGAATCACTGCATTTGGCTATGGTAGAAAATAAATTCTAGGACTTAAGACATTTATTTTAAAATCAAAGCTGTTATCTTATTCCAATAAATCATACCACTTGATAAATCATAGAGTCAACAAAATAATACCCCCTTAGTAAAGATACTTTATAAAAGTTAGCCAATGACAAAAACTTAAGTATTTCTTATATATACCTGGAGTGTGGGAGTAGAAGTGGCAGAGTGATTGTATGCATCTCAGAATTCATCCTGAAATCAGGTTAGCATTGGAAAGCAGTTTTTCCCCTACTCCTACTAACCAGCACCTCTTGACATTTTTAGCATAAGCAGCATTGTAAAAATTATTGTATTCATCCTAGAATTGCTAAAAATAGAAATACTTAAAAGTTCTTATTCTAAGGGATAAGAACTAAATACCGGTAATTCCATGAGAGAAAGAGAAAGAGTTTGGATTTGGAGAAAAAACTAACAATAAGACCTAAAGAAAGGAAATGAAAGATTTGGTCTTGTGCTACATTCCTTAAATCACTGACTTAAAGTCTTTCCAAGTAGGCTTTTCAATAAAAATGGAAGGGCAGCTTATATGAACAATGGAAATGGGGAAAAAAGGGTGAGCTTGAGGCACTTTATTAGGTCAACTATAGAAGGTAGGAATAGCTACCTAATGAAATATGAAGATGTTATATAATTTTGTTCTCCTCTCTCTCCCTGTCCCTTTTTTCTCTCCTTCCCTTCTCTTTCTCCCTCTCTCCTTCCAATCTTTTCCTACTGTCTTTATTTTTCAGCCTATCCCATATTTGCTCTGATTCAAAAGGAGTTGGTGAAAATATCTAGAACCCCTTAACATTGTGGCAGTGGGAAGATACAAATCTGTAGTCACTGCTGAAAGGAGTCAGAACTCTTAGGTAGGATCAGGGAATGAGGTCTGAAAATGGAAAGTCATTGGTGTGAAATGGTCACAGAGGTTGGATATACCACGAGAGTTTTGAGTTAGGCCACAGAAGTTTCACTTCCTCAAGTCCCATTTTTCAGAAAAGAACAGGTTGAAACTCTTGATGACCCAACCAACAGCCACCTCACTGATTAGTCTCCAGGTAGAAACAAAAGAATAGGTGCCTCTTTCACCTTACTGGGCCAACATACAGAAGCCCCCTCAGTGAGAGGCCATCTATTAGAGCCTACTCAGATATTGCAACTCAAAAGACCATAAATACTTCCAGACAGCTACTGCCTGGCGGCAACCCAGTCAGTTCTCCCTCCTTTGCTGTGGAGACTTTCTTTCTTCTGCACCTTAAATAAAACTCTTCTGCCGCACCTGCCTTGGGTGGCTCATGAATTCATTTTTCAGTTTGTGAGATGAAGGATTTTGCTCTAGGAAACTTCAATAACACTACTAATGGCCTATGAGCTACACATTTCATTTCCTCCCCAGCATTCCAGCCTTACCCCAGGATTTCCTTATACAACCAGTTAATTCCTTTTAAATTGTTCCATATCATATTGTGTTTTCTGTCATATACAATGAGAGATTTCCAACTGACACCCTTGTAAAATTTGAGTTTTCCTTACACAAAAGTTACAGAATTTTTGCCTCACCTTTATAGTAAACTGGAAACATAAATGGAAGCATAAATAATACATGTTTTTATTTGCTACTACTAAAGATAACTAAACATTAAGACAGGGAATGAATGGTTGGATCCCAAGAAAGCTTGCAAAAAGAGAAAATTCTTACATGGAGTATTTAATGATGAATAATACATGGGCAAAAATTTCAAGTACTAAATGTCTAAGGAGTAGGGTTAAAATCATTTTAGTCAAAAGAAATACTCTCAGCCAGACGCCATGTAGCATACCTGTAATTTCAGTGACTTGGGAGGCTGAGGCAGGAGAATCATGAGTGTGAGGCCACAAACAGCACCTACAATTTAGCAAGACTCTCTATCAAAATTAAAAGTAAAATGGGGCTTGAGATGCACTTCAGTGGTAGAGCACTTGCCTAGCATGTGCAAGGCCCTGGGTTCAACCCACATGTACAGTGAAATCAAAAGAAAGGAAAGAAAAAAGAAAGAAAAGAGAATGAAGGAAGGAAGGACAGAAAGAAAAAGGAAGACCTCAAAGGCACAAAGTTCTGAAAAATAGTTTGTTTAGATGGAATGAAAAGTCATTTGGCATGCTAGTATAAGATCGTGCCAAGAGATGGAAAACTGTACTTTAGATGGCAAAGGGTCATATGTACTAAGGTAAGTGGTAAGAACTAAGCTGGGATTCAGAATGAAAACCATTTCAACCTATAGGATTCTTTCCCCTGCATCTTCCTCTATGTTATAATACAATAAGCAGATTAAGGGGAAAAATGACCAGGCCAGGAGGGAACATCTACACTTAAAAGTTTATTTCACAATCACAGATACTCAACTGCATTCTCTTTTGTGTCAGACGAGACACAACTGAATAAGAGACAAAGAGCTTGTCTCTCCTTCAGAGCTGGAGCAAAAACTAGGATTTATCCACTTGAGAAGGACACCAGCAAAATCAAGAGGTTCCTCAGAGAAGAGCTGTCTCTTTTATTCACTGTAGCTCCAGGAAGGCCTGCTCCATCATGTGGGTCTGGAGGGGAGCCACCCCAGTGCACAGAGCTCCAACAGCCTGAAGCTGTCTACTCAATCCTTGTGCCTCTAATGAGTGTCCTGTGCCTGCAAAAACAGCCAGCCATGCCTTCTACCACTTTTGCTTGCTCCTGTTTGAGATCTCAAAAGCTAGATCTATGTAGGTGCCAAGAGAACACACCTCTAGAATTAACTTACAGGATCAAAGTGACCAAAGGAAAAAAGTTAAAACTTAACATAAAGAAGAGCTGACTACACCTAAAAGAAAAATGATGGCTTTAGAGGGGGAAAAGTTGAAAAAAAAGAAATATTTAACTTGTACCTTAATGTGACTTTTTAAAAAAGTAATGAGAACTTTCAAAGAGATGTGTTGGAAAATAACAGCAAAAAATGTACAGCTTTCTAATGTAAAACATCAATAAAAAGCTTTTGCAAAGATGTGCTTAAATATCCTGGAAGCAAATTACTACTATCACTGTGGTCAGAGATGTACAAGTCTCCGACTGGTTAGGCTTCTTGTCCCTGATGGCACGTTATGGTGGCTCTTAGGAATCAGTGGTCTCTGAGTAGGAAGGGGATGATTCTCCAAGGTGCCAGAACCAGAGAGAAAAGTTATAGGCAAGAAATACCACCATACATATGGAGGTATACCTTGATGTAGTCAGTTGGGAACTACCTCATAGTCCTATAACATAAGAATACATACCTGATATAATGTATTAAAATGTTTTATATAGTGGTTAAACATGGAAGTAATCTGAATTTCCATCACTGTGTTGGTGGTTAGGTACATTTTGGAACAACTATACTATGGAATGGGTTGGGATGTAGCTCAGTTGGTAGAGCGCTGCGCTGCAATCCCTGAGGTCCCGAGTTCAATTCCCAGCACCACAAAAATGGGAGAAGGACCTGGCAATCCACTCCCAAGGCAATCCCGAAACAGTCAGCCATTGAAAACCCTATGAGGGTTGCTATGAGTCGGATACCGACTCGACGGCATGTAACAACAACAACATACTATGGAATACTATAAAGCTGCTAAAAATATGAAGTTCAAAATATATCTGTTAATCTGGAGACATATCTATTGTATCCAGTAAAATGTGAGAGCATGCTTTAGGATTAAATGATTTTTACACTTTCATATAAAAATCCAACATGTTTTTATATATCTGAGACTTTTTTCCACCTGGTATATAATGAGGTCATAAAACCTACAAAATCTAAACATTTTTGACTAAAACTTTTTAAAGCAATATAAACATTATCCTGAATTTATCAAAGCTAATAGGAGATGTTTTATTCCTAATGGAAGTAATGTTATGAAATTTGCTTTTTAGGAGATTATTATAGAATTTATACAGAAGAAACAAAAGATTGCTAGAAAGAAAAGTTAGGAAACAACTATACATATCCAGTTGGTGGCAGTGGAGAAGAAGGCAGTATACATGTTAAAAAAATCAGCTCCATGGCCTATGGCTCAAGTGCAGAACACTTTCTTCCTGCCATATAACAGTCTGGATGTGAGTAGTGAATGATAAGAGTCACATAAAAGATAGCAAAAGCCATGGATAACTGTGTGGAGTAAAGGAATCCCCAGATGCACAGAAAAAAGTAGAACAGGATAGAAGGAACTCAGGGACACGTGTGTATGGCGATTCTGCAGAGATGGCACTCCTGAAGAAGAATAGAAATATCCTTTGAATGTGACAATAGAGAGGCTGCTGGTCATCTTGGAAAGAGCACTTCCTGGGTAACAGAGAATGTGGTGATCAAGGAGGAGGACAGGAATGGGCACGAGGGGAAGGAGAACAGGCAGGAGGCAGAAACAGTATTTGATAAATTCTGTTTGCTAAGACGACAGACAGCACCAATTGAGGATCCAGTACCAAGAAAAGTTGAGTTTATCTTTTGTTAGTTTGAAGATAAAATAAACTTGAGCCTAGGGGTTGATCCAGGTTTTCTGAGCTCCAAATCTTAAACATATTGAGGGACTTCCTAGAAAAGATAAATTGCAGCATAAAATTAGTTATCTTAAATATAAGGCTTGAAACTATAAAACCACTAAAAGGAAACATAGAGGAAAAGCACCGTGACATCGGTCTGGGTAATAGTTTCTTTGTATGTGATCCCAAAAGTATAGGCAACAAAAGCAAAAATAGACAAATGAGGTTATGCCAAACTTATGCAGAGCTAAGGAAACAATCAACAAAATGAAGAGACACCTATGGAATGGGAGAAAATATTTGCAAACTACACATCTGATAACAGGATGGGTTAATATCCAAAATATATAAGGAACTAAACTCAATAGCAAAAATAATAATAATTTTAAATGGGCAAAGAACCTGAAGAAAAGACATACATTAAATATTATTTGGACTATAGACATTAACTAGCCAGTATTTCAACTATATCATTGTAATAGCTCCACATTATAAGTTTTATTTTCTCTCTATCAATGTCAGTATTTTGTGGGATCTTTCTCTTAGCTAAATCCTAAACCACTGCTGACACTGCAATGCCATTGGACATAAAAAATGTGATCCAAAAAAAGTTACGTTGGGAAGAGATGCTGCTCTTAATCAATTTCTGTTAAAATATTTTACCTTGAAATTTTGACAAAATATACAAATGTCAGAAAAAATAACTCGGTCTTAGAAAGAAGCACATGCAAAATTGAGCAGGAGAACACTGAGCATGCAAATGCAACTATACTGTGTTTTATACATGAATTCCTATGAGAAGTAGAAGAATGATTAGCCTCCACTTGAGGGGGGTGTTGTTCAGGAGCTAATGCACTTGTGTGAGAGAGATAAATTCTAAGAAAGCCAAAGAGAATACTTTTGAGTACTTGTACAAGTGTATAGTTTATTCCCTGAGAAAGTGGGGTTGCTGAGAGTGCACTGGTAAAGAGTAGCTATGAAGATATTGCTGCTGCAAAAGCCTTCTTTAAAGTGCTGAAAAGTAATGATGTCACGTTGAAGACGAAGGTGTGCCTCACTCATGCTATGTTGTTTTCAGTTGTATCATATGCTTATGAAAGCTAGACACTGAATAAGGGAGACATGAGAAGAATTGATGCTTTTGAATTATGGCACTAGAGAAGATTATTGAATATATCATGGGCTGCCAAAAGAATCAACAGATATATCCTAGAAGGGTGTAACCAGAGTGTTCCTTGGAAGCAAGGATGACTAGATTGCATCTTACATATTTTGGACATGTTGTCAGGAGGTATCAGTCCCTGGAGAAGGACATCATGTTTGGGAGAGTGGCAGGTCAATGAAAAAAAAAAGGGAGACCTTCTACTAGATGGATTGACACAGTGTCTGCAATAATGGGCTTAAACATAAAAAAGATCCTGTGCCTGACACAATGTCGGGGAATGTTTCATTCTGTTGTACATAGGGTCACTCTGAGTCACACCAGATTCAACTGCACCTAACAACAACAATGGAATTTTTTTTGTGTGTGTCTGTGTGTGGTACTGGCTGTTGGACCCAGGGCCTTGCGCTTGCATGCTCTGTAAGTGCTAGACCACTGAGCTGGACCCCCAGCCCATTTTTTACTTTTTAAGACAGGGTCTCGCTAAATTACGCAGACTGCCTCTGGTCTCGAACTTGCAATCCTCCTGCCTCCGCCTCCCGAGCTGCTGGGATTACAGGCCTGTGCCACCGCAACCGGCTAACAATGGAAACATTGAGAGAGATGAGGGGTATCCACTTCTCTCTGAGGCAATGGGTAGATATTAATCATCATTAAAAGCATTGTTAAATGCTGTTAAAATAACATTGATGTTAATATAAGGTTTTTTTCCATAAGTACTATAATCAATGTTT
This sequence comes from Pedetes capensis, assembly GCA_007922755.1. Lineage (NCBI taxonomy): Eukaryota > Metazoa > Chordata > Mammalia > Rodentia > Pedetidae > Pedetes > Pedetes capensis. Next base: position 38,538 of record VMDO01006875.1, read on the forward strand.
ATCCTCCTGTAAATAACCACAAATGTTGGGGGATAGGGTGGGTAGACGCTCTAATTGTCAGTTATTGGACTGTCCCTTGCTACTCTGGCTGCCTTGAGTAAAGGACTCTCAGCCAAGCTACCAGCTGAACCACCCTTATACCAGCACCAGTGGTTTTGAACACTTCATAGATATCTTAAGAAACCATGTGATAATTGCCACTGCAGTACAATTCTGGCTCCTGAAGGTACAGCCCCAGCCATGTCTGTTTCAGTTTATAGTTTACAATGGATTTTTTTTTCTTTACTACCATAACACTCAGTGAAATCTAGATGATCCTGTGACCAACCCAGGCCAAATGGGGAACACTTCCCCCAGTGGTCCATCACAAAGGGAGCAGTGATTACTGAAAAGGGCCTATGCTATAATTAGTTACAAATACAAACCTTCCTTTGCTTTAGAGGTTTGCTGTGACTGGTGCAAACATCCCTTCTCTGGCAATATAAGAATGTTGCTCAGCTCACTGAGTGAGTTGAGTGGGAGGCACCCTCCTGTGCTGCCCTTGAGTGCTACAACATTAGGCCCAATAAAAGGCTTCTCTCATGTGGTCTCTTTGTCTACTTTTAGTAGTGAGGCTGAGTTGGTAACACAAAGAAAGAAGTGGTAGATACAGTAGAATGGCAGTGATGGAAGCATTGAGCAATGGCAGAGACAGGACACTGAGCGTACAAGTAGCAAAGCTGTTGGCTGCCTGACAGCTGAAGAAGAGATGAGGCTCTAAGTCCAGCAGCCAGCAGCAACAGGAATAGCAGCAGCAGACAAAGGGCAGTGATAGCTGCCTCGCAAATGGTGGCAATAGTGACAACAGCCACAGTAATTAGCGGCAGCTGAATAGTTCAAGAGAGTAACCCAGACAGGAAGAAGAATAGTAGAAGAGAAAGAAGACTGCAAAGGGCCAAAGAATAAAAACTGCAGACCCTCGTCACTGAATGAGTTCTAGAGAGCTGTCAAGTCTTTAGAACCAAGGTTCTGAGACACCCTGGCCTGAGAGCTGCAACACTAGATGCCATTTAGGACTAAGGAATACGGATATCTAGGCTCTTCCAGAAGCTACAGTGCCAGTTGCTGTCAAGGGCTGAGGAATCCTGATACCTAGCTTCACCTGGAAGGTGCAACGCCAGCTGCTATAGAAAGTTGAGAATTCCTGACTTCTTCTGCCTACACAAGATCTATAGCACTTATCGGCTTAGAAGTCCTGACCTCCTGGGACTATATAGAAGGTGTAATACTAAACAGGTTGAGGAATATGGCCTACATAAGATCTACAACACTAGAAGGGGGCACTTGCTGCTCCCACCTGTCACTGCTCACTGCCAGCAAATGCTAAGGTATACACAGTGCCAAAGACCAGAACTTGAAGAGCTTCTCATTACCTACCCATGTTTTCCATTCAGATAGAGCAAAAAGATTCTAACCAGCTGATTGATAACAATATCACAGGAAGTTCAAGCCAGAGAGGAGGACATATGTCACCGATTAGACGGAAAGTAGGGTTAAAGACAGATGATTGAGAAAGGATATGATTTCATATTGTGGCCAAAATTTACAGGAATCAGAGGCACATGTGCAGGTGAAATTCCAAATATGCATGGAATATGTCACTTTTTTTCTTTTATTACTATATTGACTTTGGACTCTGAGACCACCTGATTAGGAAGAAAAAGAGATGGCAAGTGTAGCCTCTTGCTCTCCAAGTCTGAAAATGACCTGAAAGAAATCCAGAAAACCACAAGTTTGTGGGATGTGGATGGAAGAAGATGATAAGTTATTGTACATTAAAAACATTAATAACTCATGGATGAGAACTTTCAATAGATTGTTGGTAAGAAGAACTGTGAGTACTTCAGCAAAATTTAGCCCAAGTGGAAAGAGAAAGAGCCAAGTGTGAGTCCTGACAAAAGTTCTAAGACAACTTCTAATCTCAGAAAGCCCACTTATTATAGGAGGGAAAAATGGTCAGTTCAGAACCAGATGTAAGTCCAGGAGAAACAAGTGACACTGGCTGCCAGGAGGCCTGACTTGGTAGAAGAATTTGAATGAACACCTACTCCTACTTCTAGCATCTGCTGGAATCATCACTGAAGTTATGGAATCCAGGCTTTATGGATATAAGTGGGACACCTAAAATTACAATAAGGACTAATTGCTTCTTTGAAAAGTAGAAAATTCCGCACTAATGCAAGCTAATAGTTATAAAATATACAATTGTGAGTTAGTGGGGAATTTGTTTTCTCAAACTTCACTCTGAATATCCATGAGTTATTTTTTTCAAAATCAATAATTAGAATCACAGAACTTTTTCCTAACCACTTCCACCTTTCAATACTTCTAGTAGAAGGGATGTTACTTAACTATATTCTTCAATTTTGAGGGAAAAAAGAAGTAACCCCTTAGCCAGTGACAGAATTCTATGAGTAAACATCAGATCATACACAGACATGATAGCACTTTTCAGAGTTTGGCGGTTTAATTCACTTAAAAAATGAGTTACATATAGGCATCTTGCTCTTAAAGGGTTAATTTGCTACTTAAAGGTAATCTGGCTACCTTCAGCAAGGATTAACTAGCTTATGGGCTTCAATTGGATAAGTGTGCAATACCGAACACTAAGGTGCATGTGAAAATGAAGAAATACCAAGCAGGGAAAAAGGTACACACCACTCATCTCTGCCTCTAAACAAGACTGAGCAGTAAGCATCTGGTCAGACAGAGCCACACAGCTGCTCCCAGGCTGTGGCTCCCTTCTCACACAATGCAGTCTCACAGAAAGCAGTAGCTTGGCCCATACAAAAGCTACCACCATACAAAAGCAATAATGATGTTTCTCTCTGCACATTGCCAATCTCCAGCAATACCCTAAACAGCTTATGCACAATAAACTGAATGGGAATTATCATGAACTCATGGGACACACATAATTGTTAAAATGTTCTTTTACCCAGGCATGGACATAAGCGCTGGTTCACATGACTAGGGACCCAAATAGAATGGTGTACTGAGCCTAAAATGCTAATTAGTCTATTTGGCATCTCTCTCTAATCCTTTTGGATTTGTCTGCTTATGAATTTTTTTAAGTGAGTAGGTGGGGTGGGAGAGGAAAAAGAAATGACAGATAAAATATATAATATATGAACATGCATACATAAGAGTCCCTGAAGATGTTAAGTGATAACTACCTAACAGCAACAACAAATTTAGTAATTTATAGCAGTAATAGGCAGAAGTAAGTTTAAAGTACCCATCCTTTTCAAAATTATGGAAAGGTGAAATATCTTTAACATTTTAATGATACCAAATACTTCTGTAACTTAGTTATTCTGGAAGATTTCTCACAATGCTGATGTTCTCTATCTATAAGAAACAGAGCTAAAACCTACTAGTAGGAAAATATCTGCCTATAACTAAGCTCAGTTGGTAGAGTGCTTGCTCTGCACACTCAGAGGCCCTGAGTTCCATCTACAGCACTGCAAACTTGGAAGAAGGACCTGGCAATTCACTATAGAAACAATCCCCAAAAATTCAGGCATTAAAAACACTATGAATAGCAGAGAAGCATTAACATAGTGCTGGGCATGGCACAGTATGGAGTGCTTTGGTCTGTTGTACATAGGGTTGCTGTGAGTCAAACCTGACTCGATGGCATCTAACAATAACAATGTGTCAGGCATGTGAGATATATCAACCAACAACCCAGATTAAAAGTCCCTGCTTTGTGGAATTTCTGTTTATAATCTCTACATATTGGTTTATATTCTCACAGGAAATAGATGATAGTAACAATAGTATTACAATAATAGCATTTGGTGAATACCTCATTTATACTAGATTCTACCCTGAGCACCCTATATTCTCTCATTTCTTCTTCAGAGCAACTGCATACTGGGTATTATTATCTCTGTTTTATACTTTGAAAGAATAAATATTAGAGCAACTAAAGAGCTTGCCCAAGTAAGACAAGCAAATTCTAAACTGAGATTTCGCTGACAGTTATTTTACAAGTTCTTAAGATATACCTAAAACCACATTAAGTTCTGTGAGATGTAAAGAAATAGAAACGATGTAAGTGTCCATCAATTGATGAATGGGTAAAGAAAATGTGGTACATATACATAATACAATATTATTCAGCAAAGAAAAGAGACCCCTATGTGTCTGTCAGCTTGTCCTGACATCAGGGCTTGCATTTTGCTGTGATGCTGAAAGCTATGCCACTGTTATTTCACATGTCAGCAGGGCCACCCATGGTGGACAGGTTTCAGTTGAGCTTCCAGAATAAAACAGAATAGGGAAAATGACCTAGCAGCCCACTCCTGAAATAATTAGCCTTTGAAAATCCTGTGCATAGTAGAGAAGCACTGCCAAATATATAGAAAATCAGCCTCCTAGGCTGGAAGGCATTCAAGAAATGACTGGGAAGAGTTGCTTCTTAAATGTAGAGTCAACCTTAATAATTTGAATGGAGTAAAGCCCCAGGCACTTCCTTTGGCTGATGTGGCACAACTCAAAAATGAGAAGAAACAATGACTGCAACATTGGGCTTAAACACAAAAAGATCGTGTGCATAGTACAGTGTCAGAGAGTGTTTCATTCTGTTGTACATAGGGTCACTATGAGTTGGATCTGACTTGATGGCACCTCATGATGACAACAACAACAACAACAACAACAAGAAAAGTGAAGAATTCTATCATTTGGGACAACATGTATGCAAATAACATGTTAAGATAGGTACTGTATAATCTCTCTTATGTGTGGAATATAAAGTTCAGTTTGAAAGTTGAGAATAGAATAGTGCTTACTAGAAGCTGGGGACAGTAGAGAGAGGAAGGAATGTGGTAGTTAGACAAAAATAAAATGTCCTCATGTTGCTTACTTTCAAGACTTGGAGGAGGAATCTAGCAAAGATGATAGGAAGGACAGAGAGGAAGAGAATATTCCAAAGAAAATTCAGAAGAAAAATCTCATAAGTCAACATTGTGCCGGCATAAAGAAAGAGCTAAATATGTGATGGACATTTTTATACCTCTTATATGTCATTAACCTTCTCTCTAGAGGTTATCTTCAAGGTTTTAATGCTATATTAAAGAGAGAAAATGTACTTATGGTTGATTTCAAGCAAGAAGAAACTTCTTTCAAAATAAGAGATAAAGTGAAATCTTCCATTCAGCTATATTTTTGTGTGTGAAAAGATAACCCCAGTACAACATTTGAAGTACTTACACCTGTGATTGATATAAAGAACCAGGGCTATAAAGTCAGCATAGCATGGTCACAAGTACAGTAGCAGAAACACTGCACACAGAGAGGAAGCCTCCAGAACAGCATATTCTGGTATCTGCCTGACTGTTGTCACTCTATAGTTCAACTTTTGCTTCAGCAATCTTCAAAACTGAAATAATTTCTGGTTGATATGCCTGAATTATAGATCTTCTTGATTCAGAGGATTACTTTTCAGGTCCAATTTTCCTCTCTGCAAGACAGTAATCCTAAAATGATCATCAGCCACTTTTCTGGGATTCAAAATCTTGAGATAAGAATTGGTCTGGATACAGACAACATTTGAAAATCAGTAGCTTCCTCTATCACCTTTTTCTTCTCCTGGTGCGGACACCGAGCCTCTCTCAATTACTACAGCTTGGCCTCTGCATGAGACTGAACACCATGGCTTCAATTAAGTTGCAGATTTCTGATGGAGAGACATTTGAAGTTGATATAGAAATGGTCGGGCTGGGAGTTAGCTCAGTTGGTAGAGCGCTGCGCTGCAGTCTCTGAGGTCCCGAGTTCAAGTCCCAGCACCGCAAAAATGGGAGAAGGGCCTGGCAATCCACTCCCAAGGCAATCCTGAAACAGTCAGCCATTGAAAACCCTATGAGGGTCGCTATGAGTCGGATACTGACTCAACGGCACCTAACAACAACAACAACATAGAAATGGTCAAACAAGCTGATTGTCAATATGATGTTGGAAGATTGGGGACTGGATGATGCTTTGCCAACTGTTAATGCAGCAATATTTAAAAAGGTCACTTGGTGCTGCACCCATCACAGGGATGACCTTCCTCAACCTTAACAGGATGAGAACAAAGAAAAGCGAACAGATGATATCCCTGTTTGGAATCAAGAATTCCTGAAAGTTGACCAAGGAACACTTTCTGAACTTATTCTGACTGCAAACTACTTAGACATCAAAGGTTTGTGTGATATTACACGCAAGTCTGTTGCCAATAGGATTAAAGGGAAAACTCCTAAGGAGACTCGCAAAATCTCCAGTACCGAAAATAACTTTAGCAAAGAGGAGGAAGCCCAGATACACAGAGAGAACCCAGGGTGTGAAGAGAAGTGAAATGTGCCTGATGCTGTAACACTAGAAGCATTGTTCCAATACTAGTGGCATGCTCTGTTTGTACTTGTTAATATTAGACAAACAGTAGACAAATGCAGCAGCAAATCAATTATATTAGCATAATATTGTCCTTTTTGCACGTGTAATTTGAGTGCAGACTCCAAACCTGCAGCCAACTCTCTTCTAGTATGAGCAAAAGTTTCCTTTTTCTTTACTCTGAATAAAACTGAACTGTGGGTTCTCTGTAGAAAAGTAACATTTGGGGCTTTCCCTCTTTGCATAAAGTGATTTCTTTCTAGTTTATTGTCCAGTTAACTTGAAGGGGCTTTTAAAAGTTGGCATTGAAAATAAAAATAAAAAGTTTTCTGAAATAATATTAACAAAATCTTATTGTTATTCAAGAGGTAGAAACTGAAAAAAGGCTACTTGAAGTTAATATTCTGAGTGGGGTTTTTAGGGTATCTTCCAGTCTCCTACAGTCAAGTGGTACTACTGGTAAGATTAATAGTGACCCTACGTACAAGAGGCGAAACAGTATTGTTAGTGATTCTCTACTATCCAATAGAGTTTTCAATGGTTTGCGGGGAGTGGGTTGCCAGGTCCTTTACTCAAGCCCATAGCACCTGGTTTCCAGTCAGTCTCTCATCCAAGTACTAACCAGGCCTGACCCTGCTTAGCTTCTGAGATCTGAAGGGACTGGATGCCACAGTGGTACGGGTGCAGGCTCAAACATCTTACAGTCCACAAATTTTTGATAATGAAGTAATATTTAAGGCCACTACTAGTAAACTCCCCATCCTCTCAAACCCAAGAGGTGTTAAAAGTCTGAGATTATGCTAACAAGTTAACCCACCAATATTAAGAAAACACTGTCAGATAACTCCTCCATGGCCCTAGAGTCATCCACAGCAAGGCCAAGTGATGAAATCTGCTGTTCTGATGTAAGGAGGGGGGATATCAATACACAACTTTCCCTGAGAGCTGCTGGCTGATGCTTTCCTCCCTTACTTCTCTTCCTATCCATGTGCATCTTCTCACCTTCTCCCATGGGCTCAGCCTCACTCACCAAAATTTGAGGGATGCTCACATACTAGGTCAAAAACTAGAAAATACTCAGAGAGCTATCAGTGTGGCTGGCTTGGTAAACTATAACTCAAACCCCTTTCTATATAGATTTGTGGACTAAAATTCTAATCCTGAGTTGCTCCTACACTTACTTTGTCTAAGCTTCTGATATTTTGTTTCTCCACTTTACCTTTCGTGTCCTGCTCCCACAGGTTGACACTTAGGCGATATACTTTATACTTGCCAAGACGCAAATGGATGTGTTAGCGAGCCTGCTGAAGTTGACCTCAATCCTAGGTCAGGATTCTTTCCACCTCTCTCCACATGCAGTGCCACAACACCAACTCAAGCAGTAGAGCGAAAGTTCTTAGGTCCCTTATACCCACTACCTTCTACTTCCTCCACTGAAGAGGAGTACTACTCAGTAAAGGAATCAAAGTTGAATAATACTGAAGAGGACACATTTCCTAGTGGGAAAAGTTTATGTCCAAGAAGGTATGTTTTTCTCTCTTCTACAATTTCTTAATCCACATACTGGCATGATAAAGGACCAGGACCTGCCTCAAAGTAAGCTCTGATATGTTTCTCTTTCTCTTTCCACAAGCATATTCAAATCTTAGCTTTAAAAACCTCAATCTCAGATCTAAACGGTTTTTACTCTACTCCAGTTTTGCTAAAGCTATGCTTTACCAACTAACTCACCTAAGAAAGTGGCACACTGGTTGCCATTTCTTAAATGTTAGCTGTGTATATAGTTCTCTAGACATCCTTTCCAGGAAGAGTGACTAATAGGACTTGATTTTTCTTAATGCCATATGTCTACATCTAATCAAACCTCAATGGCTTTTTGAGATTGTCACTTTGTTCTCTATATCAATCCCCTTTTTACCACCAAATATTTATTTAATGTTATGTTACATAGATGGGATTGTACTAGACTTCATACTCCTAAATAAAAACAGAATTCTATGGCAGTTCCCCAGGTTATACAACCTACTCAAAGAAAAAAAAAAGTGGCTGAAACCAAAACTCTACAAACTTTCATTAAGAAAATGTTCCCACCATTACATACCCACACCAGAATGATATCTTCAAGGTTGGAATAACAAGATCATATTCTCATATACTTTTGTACTCATTTCTGAGGAAAGTAAAAATAATAAGCCTCTTGTGGGCTGGATTGTTATCTTATACTTTTCTGCCTCTTTCCAAGAACATAACAAGATTGTATATTCTGTCAAATATTTTTAATAGAAATGAATAAAGAATCCTAGCAAGACAGATTTCAGTATTAGTGGACACAAAATAATTAGGTAGTGGTAGGCACTTCCAAGAATTACACATACAAAATCAAACCCAAACTGTGTGGGTAATGATGAAAGTCATTTCCATCTGGTAACTGGTTTGTGGTGGTCTTAATATTGTTATTAGCAAACCACTGTATAGCCAGCTGTTTGGTTGACTATCAGCAGGCTCAGGGTTAAGTGACACTACAAGTGGGTCTCCCAGGGTAAATTTCACTATATTCAAGAACTACAATTGTGTGAAAACAAGTCCTAGTAACACATATTCTCTTGATTCACAGATAAGTTTTTAATCAAAGATAGTTAGTTCTAATCACTAGAAATGTTAGGTACATTACATCATGCTTTTGTGCTGTAACTGGCTATACACGAGATCTCACAAGCATGAAAAGAAAGGATTACCATGATCCAGAAGCCTCATGATCAACAGATCTAGGAGCTTAAGTATTAGAAATGGAAATAGACTGAAAATGTCTCTACTATTTCAAAATTTAAGTTTGAAATACATAATAGAGAGACAAAATTGCTCATGAGAAGACATCCTAACTGGCATGGAATGAATTTTGGTGGCTCTTTATTAAGGTAACAGCATAGGCTTGGGAGTCAGAAAGACCTGCCTTTGAACTCTCTTCTGCCTTATAGAAACTACATTATTTTATGAAATTAATCAGCTTTATTTCTTCTACAAAAAATAAGTAGTAACAGCATTAAACTCTTAAGGTTGTGATGAAGCTTAAAATAAAATGCAATAAGTGCTTAGCACAGTCTATGGCATTTAGCATTCAGCAAATGTTAGCTACATTTACTACTACCAAGGAAGTTACCATAAGGATGGTGGGCATTGGATGTATTTCAGATACATTCTCCGGAAAGGATTTATAGGACTTGGTTCATAGAATATGGCTGGAAAGGAGAATAAAGATCATTCCCAGATTTCTGGCACAGACAACTGGGTAGATGGAAGGTAACTTTCATTATAATAAAACATAGAGGATGAAGACTGGTTTGAGGAGGGAAAACGATGTGTTCAGTTTTAAATGTGTCTCTAGGAGACATTATAATGGTCTTCAATAGGCAGCTGGATATTTGTGTTTAGATCTAGGAAGAGAAAATTAGGCTGGAAATGTGTTTCTAGAATTCATCAGCAAAAAGGAGGCAACTGAAGGTGTGGAAATGTATTAGTGTGTGAAAACAAAAACCCTATGAATAGCAGAGAAGTCCTGACATGGTGCCAGGAATGGCATAGTGTTAGAGAGTGTTCATTCTGTTGTATGTTAGGGTTGCTCTGAGTGTGACCCAACTCAATGGCACCTAACAACAACAACAATCTTTAGTTAAGGATCATGCAAACATTTTATCCTGTGTCACCTTTCTACGTGGTAAAATCTATTGTTCACTGACATTCAGGCCCATATTAAAGCACATCTTCCCGCCCTCTCTCATCCTAAGCTACTCTAGTGGAAGCCTATAAGAGACCCTTAAGGAAAAGAGCAATAGTTCATGCTATAGCTATTATTTCCATCAGCAAAGCTCTACTCTGGCTTCAATCTGACATTCTGGGCTTCATGTTATCAAAGAATGTGACATGTCATCATGGGAAAGGGCCACTTGAGGAGTTGATAGGAAGGGAGCCTCAGGGTCAGCTCCAGCCCCACAAAGGTTGTGTCTGCCATACTAGAAACAAATGATGGACAGAAGTGGTGAAGAGGTGAAGACTGAAGTCTCGAAGATTTATGTTTGAATCCTTCTTAGAAGTACTAGAATTAGGGGCAATTTGGCTAAGATTCAGAGCCTCAAACTCCTTACATCATGAAAATAAAAAGTATAATAACATTTGTCCTGGTGGGCTTCATAAGAAGTAATTTGTATAACACATTTATATTTTAATAGCACTCAAATATATCATTAAGATGTTTAGAAGAAACCCAACTTAAACCTATATTTGCAAAAAAAAAAAAAAAGGTGTTTTCGCATGCACGTGAAAACTCAAGGGTGTAACAGCTGTTATTAGGACCCAGTTTCTCTCTTCTGTGACCCTGACTTGGTAGCTTCATTTTCACTCTGTGGGGTTCCTGGGAAGTCAGCAAAGTGCATCATCTTTACTGTCATTAGCTCCAGGACAAAGGAAGCTGTCCCTTTCTGAAAGGTCCCACACATGTGCTAGGATCCAACACATTTTTATTGGAATTATCATTTAAAAATAATAATGACTATCTTGTCATGGTATTTCCAGTTGCATCATATGCTTGAAAAAACTGGACAGGGAATACAGGAGACAGAAGAATTGATGCCTTTGAATTATGGTGCTGGAAACAAATATTGAATATACCATGGACTGACAAGAGAACCAACAGATCAGTCCTAGAAAAAGTGCGACCAGAGTGCTCCTTGGAAACAAGGATAGCAAGACTGCATCTTACATATTTTCGACATGTAGTCAATTCCTGGAGAAGGACATCATGTTTGGGCGAGTGGGGAATCAAAGACAAAAAGGAAGATTCTCTACTAGATGGATTGACACAGTGATTGCAACAATGGTTTTAAACATAAAAATGATCATGTGTATGGTACAGTGCTGGGCGGTGTTTCCTTCTGTTGTACATGTCGTTGTTGTTAGGTGCCATTGAGTGGGTATCCAACTCATAGCAACCCTACAACAGTACAACAGGTGAAACACTATCATCAGTGCTTCTCTGCTGTTCATAGGGTTTTCAATGGCAGACTGATTTTAGGGAGTGGGTTGCTGGGTCCTTCTCCCAAGCCTACAGCACCTGGTTTTCCCATGTGGTCTCCCATCCAAGAACCAACCAGGCCTGACTCTGCTTAGTTTCCGAGATCTGACAGGATGGCATGCCACGGTGCTATGACTACAGGCTCTGTTGTACATAGGGTCATTATAAATTAGACCTGATTCGATGGTACCTAACAACAAAAATTACTAACGTCCTGTTATTTAGTAAACCTTTTCCCTTGTGCCTAGAGGGCAGATCTCATTCTTGAATCAGTCACTGCCAGGAGTATGGAATTGTGTCATGTACTAAGTCTCAGACCATAAGCCTTCACCTAGACCAAGCAGCCACTGCACGTTAGAATTGGGAACAACCATAAGAAGAAGGAATGAAAAGGAAGAAAAATAATGCTTCCAGGCCCAGGTACCACCTTTAGAAAAAAATCTGATTAATTATTTAATATGGGACCCAGTATTTTTAAGTCCCAGGGTGGTTCCAACAGGTACACAAAGTTGAGAGTCCTCGCCCAGGAGCCCACTGATCAGCCTGGAGTCCATCACTAGAACCAGGAGTAGAATTTCATATAAATCATATGTACTAAAAATGGAAGTGGCATTGTTTCCCAAGACACGTCTGAGGTATAGTGACTAAAAGTAATAGGGATGGGTCCTAGATGGTGAACACAGAAGGCTTATACTCACAGGCCACACACCTTGCCCTCACATTCACTGACATTGTTGCAAACCTTGACAAGTTTCCAGTATCCCAAAGGAGAAGTCCTGTCTCTTCCACGTGGATGGCTGCACATATTATAAGGAGCATTATCCTAACAAATGCTCCTTTAATGTCTGACTCATTATTCTTTTACATTGAAGAAAAACAAAAAGAAAATCAGAAGGGCTGAACAAAGCCTGGAGTTATAGTGAAGTGAGGTCCTGAGATGAGAGGAAATGGAAAAGAAGGGAAAGGCCAGCAAAATGTCACTGTTGTTGATGTTGTTGTTAGGTGCTGTCAAGTCGGTATCCGACTCATAGCAACACTTACAGGGTTTTCAATGGCTGACTGTTTCGGGATTGCCTTGGGAGTGGATTGCCAGGCCCTTCTCCCATTTTTGTGGTGCTGGGAATTGAACTCAGGACCTCAGAGACTGCAGCGTAGCGCTCTACCAACTGAGCCAAATCCCAGCCCAAAATGTCACTAGTTCTTGTGTTTTGTTGCTGTTGTTTCTGTTTTGTTTGTTTGTTTTATGTAGTGGTAGGGATTGAACCTGGGGCAGTGGGTTGTTAGGCAAGCACTCTACCACTGAACTACATCTCTCACCTCTGTATATTTGCAAGGTCACTGACAATATACTTGAGCCTTACTTAAGAATATTTAGCTGCTGCTGCTGCTCCTAGAAAGAATTCCTAGCATGGAGATATAGGGATTGCAGGGATTGGATTAGATACCTAGCTAATGCTAGTGTTCTGTATCCTCAAGGCTGAAGCATGCAGGGAAGAATTCCCAGACAAATCTTTAATCTTTGCAATGTAGTATGCTTCAGGAATTTCCACTAATTGTTCCACATGTCACTAAACTGCCCTTGGGAGTGCAGTGAAGCTCAGCTTCCACACGTTTTGATGCCAGTAATGCCATTTATTCTGCATAATTATAAGGAACATCCATTTTTTTCTTGTCTCTGGCTCAAAATATTGTGGTTTGAACATCAGGCAATCCTACGGGAGCTTAAAATTGTCATGATTTGAAGGAAAAAACTCTAGGTGATCCCTTGGAATGTAAGGCAAAACACTCTCATATTCCTCTCCAGTGGATTAGGTCCTTGTATGGAAAGTCATGCATTTTAGGTTTCCACCCTCTCTCAAATGTTTGAGTTTACATGTTGGAAACAAAGTAACCTTCAAGTGCTCATGCAGGCTAGCATGTGAACCAAATACTCTATAAAGACTGGTTTTTCACTCCTTAGTTTGCCAACCATGTCGGTAACACTTTTCAAGTCAATGGAATTCTCCACCAATGTTAATTTAGCTACAAAATACTTTCAATAGTGAGGGCTTTAAAGATATGTTACAGAACATTGTGGTAGAATCTACCCATAATGAATGGCTCTTAACCGCAAATAGTAAGAACTCATGAATTTTAAAAATATTTTGAAAAATACAAATAGTTTCTAAGAAATATTTGATCATGGTAAAAGAATGATCTAAAACTTCATCTTTCTTAGAAATGAACACACACGCACACACACACACACACACACACACACACACACACACACACACTTACTTTAAGGAGGGGCAATCATCCTTTGGCAGTTTTATAGGGTATGTAGACTCCTTCTCAGAAGACATTTTAAAAATTAAAATATATAGCATTATTAAAAAAGATATGTGTTGAAACACAATAATCAATTAATATATTAATCAATAATGCAGACAGCACATTAGGGGAGCAGGACAGACTGTGAAACAAGACCACTTGATTGGAAACATATTTAGAGGACAGAAAGGAAAGAACCTGATGAGTGATTTATACTCGTGAGCAGGATGCCAGAAGAGAGGGAGGAATTCCGAATGACTCAGAAAACGTCCTGTGAATGGAAGTCTAGCATAAAGGTTAGAGCATAATATCTGAAGCCAGATTACTTGAGTTCAAATGCCTTAAGGTTCTATGGATCCAATTTGAGAAACTAATCTTAGGTAATCTCTCTATAAGTGTTTTATTCAAGGATGAGTTCAAAACATTTCAACAAAGCATCTAAGAATATACCTTGGAAAGGAAAAAGAATTCTGCCACCCATAGGGCTAGGCAGGTAATAGGAATCCTGGCAAGAAAGGTGGAGTGGATAAGTGAGTGGCAGGGTCTGTGGCTGAAAGTAAAGTTCATTTCCCTATCCAATTGGGTGCAGCAGGTTTTTTGCCACATGGGAACTTGGGCTTTGTATGGCCCTGTCTTTCCTTTTTTTAAGAGAAGATAGGGATATGGGGTTTTTTTTATATGAAATATTCATATTTTTTACTGTTCAGTGGAGAAAACAACAGCATTGTTTGGAACAAAAAATATATATCTTTTACCAGATTTGTCCAAAGGACTGAAAGTTTGTAATTTCAATGAAGTAGAAGTTAGAAGAAACCAATTACTCCTAATGTATTTTTTCTGTTAGTTTCGTAATTATGGTGGAAACATACTGCAATAGAACAATCAGTAGTTCATAGACTGTCTTAATTCTTCCAATATTTATTGGAAACCTACTTCT
>VMDO01006875.1:53369-96219 GCA_007922755.1 Pedetes capensis
TTGGAAGAGTGGCAGGTCAACGCAAAAGAGGAAAACCCTCCACCAGATGGATTGACACAGTGTCTGCAACAATGGGCTTAAACATAAATAAGATTGTTTGCCTGGCACAGAATCGGCAAGTGTTTCGATCTGCTGTACATAGGGTCGCTATGAGTCGGACTCGACTCGACGGCACCTAACAACAACAACAACAACAACTTCTACGTGCTAGACAATATACAAGTTGGTAAGAGTAAAAAAATAAAGATGTTTTTCTTTTTAGAACTTACAGATCAGTGAAGAAAGAGTTGCACAAAAAGTTTATAAAACAAGGTGTTAAAGCCTAAAGATATGCAAAATGTACAAAAGAAGGAAGAGTAAAGAAAATATAAGTCTTCCCTCCTAGGAAGAGAGAGGTTCCCAGAGGAATGGTCTCTTTGATATAGCTTTATATAAAGATGCCAAGATTATTAACCATCTAACAAAATGTATTGAATAACTGTGTTTTTATCCTAGAGAAAATATAGAGCCATTAAAGGATTATGAACAGGGAAGCAATATAGTCAGTTTTTATTATTCTGGCTGCAGTATGGAATATGGCCAACAGGAGGAGACAGAGCAGACAATGAAGAAGGACAAGCGAAAGCCAGTGATTTCCATGATGCAGACAGCACATTAGAGTAGCAGCACAGACCGGACCACGAAACAAAACCACTTGGTTGGAAACATATTTAGAGGACAGAAAGGAAAGAACCTGATGAGTGATTTATACTAGGGAGCAAGGTGCCAGAAGAGAGGGACGAAGTCATAATAACTCACAAGATGTCCTATGACTGGAAGTCTAGAATAAAGGTGGCAGCATAATATCTGAAGCCAGATTACTTTAGTTCAAATTTTACCTTTTCCACTTATTTGCTGTGTGACTTTAGGCAAGTTATTTATTTTCTCTGAGTTTCCATTTTGTATGTACATCAAGTGCTTTCACAACAGTGCTTACATTTGTGCCTATAAATTACTATTACCGATTTTTATAATTCTGATTAGGATGGTGGCACCACTCAGTGTGCTTGTTTTATAAAGCAAAATGTTCCATTTGATGTGCTTTTTCAGAACATTCTTGGTTTACACAGGTAAATATGTGGATCTCTAATTGAGAAGAAAGTTTCATTAGTATAGTGATGGTGGTTAGAATTGTTTATGAAGATGAAATTGTCTATGATGGTTTCAGAGAAGAGGGTCAGAGTTTCAGTCTCCAGGATGCTGATGCTTAATGGGAAGAGTAGGAGGCAAATTCTGCAGATGCTCATCATAAGAGAAGGCCAGACAGGTGGCAGGAGAAAAACAAATGAGTAGCACCTTAAAACCAGCAGAAGAAAGCTGTCTAGAATGGTACAACCTACATGGGAAATGCTATAGGAGCCAAGTATACTGAAAAATGAGAACCATCTACATTTTACAGTGGAGAAAATTTAACAAAATAATTTAAGATGACTTCTTGATGTTTGACATATTAAAAACACTCAAATGCTAGTTTCCATTATCCTTCTTAATTTTAAACCCATTTCTAGAGATGTTGCTGCTGCTGTTAGGTGTTGTTGAGTCAGATCTGACTTGTGGCAACCCTATGTACAACAGAATGAAGGAGGCACTATATTTGACAGCACTTCTCTGCTATCTGTAGGGTTTTCAATGGTTGATTGTTTGGGGAGTGGGCTGCCAGGTTCTTCTTCCATTTTCTGCAGTGCTGGGGATCAAACCCAGGCCCTCAGAGTACACAAAGCAAGCACTCTATCAACTTAGCTAACCCCCTGCACAATCACTAGATTAAATCACATAAACTTTCCAGATTTGTCAGTCGAAAAATATTAAATTCAAAGTTTTCTTATAATTCAACAATGATAAATGATTAAAAAGTTGCCCTGAATAGCATCAAAGTTTAAGAAGTTGTTTCTAATGCTTATATTATTGTGCAAGAGCAAAAACTACCCCTTCTTTCTTCTAATTTTCCTACAGAAATGGAGCTGATAATGATCACCAATATCATATTTTCCCAAATAGGAGATGAACATACCTAAATGCCTTTGTTGCTCTGTATCCTACTGTAGTTATTTTTCTTGTCATTTTGCCTTTGAGTCTAACTGCTGCAGGGATGAAACCTGAATGCAAAACTAATTTGAAGGGAAGGATATTTGTACCTTTCCAAAGAAATGTCTCCTATTACTAATAACATTGGTAGTACAAAAAGTCTGGTGATTTTGGCAGTATAAAGTGAAAAATCTTAACAGTGTTGGCTTTGGAATCAAGTTCTGACTGCACCACTTACCAGGTGTGAGGTATGGGGGAAATTCTTTACTCTTCAAAGCCTCCATGGCCTCTTATGGAAAGGAGACTGCTATCTCACAATTTTTTATTTTTTATTTTTCTTTCTTTCTTTCTTTCTTTCTTTCTTTCTTTCTTTCTTTTGTGTGTGTGTGTGTGTGTGTGTGTGTGTGTGTGTGTGTGTGTGGTACTGGGGTTTGAACCCAGGGCCTTGCGCTTGCATGCTCTCCAAGTGCTGGACCACTGAGCTGCACCCTCAGCCCATTTTTTTAGTTTTTTGAGACAGGGCCTCGCTAAATTACGCACACTGCCTCTGGTCTCGGACTTGTGATCCTCCTGCCTCCGCCTCCAGAGCCACTGGGATTACAGGCATGCGTCACCGCGCCTGGCTTTCTCTCATGATTTTTTAGGATGGGGAAGATATTGTTTGTAAGAGGTTAACACAGCGCCCTTTATAAAACATGGTAGCTTTATAATATTTCACTTTTAACTCTTTATAGTAGGTGAGTATGAAAAAGTTTGAATGAGAATTATATTTAGAAGAATAGGTGCTTTCAGAAGGATTAGTCTTTTTATACACCAGCGAGAAATCTTAATTTAAGTTCTTCCTTGCAGTGTAACTTATTCATTCACTAGAAACCTTCCAAGAGACCCAGCAGCCAGATCCATAACTTCCTGTGACACAAGAGCTGAGTAAGCTTTGTGCTTCTCATCAGTTGGGGACTGGCCAATGTGTGTCTGCATAATTGTTGACATACATAACTCATAAAACAAAATCCCTCACAATCTAAACCAAACAAAAGTCATCCAATTAACTTCTAAACCGTATCACAAAAAACGTATCACTAATGATGTGCCAAAAGAAACTATCCTATCTCCAAATTTTCATGTTCAACTGATAATTTTTCAAAAATAAAAATATTATTTGAAACATAATTCTCATTAATTTTATGTTAAGTTAAAGCAAAATAAATTTATAACATTTTGAATCTCTCTGGTGAAAACATCCTTTTCGGTTCATCACCTAAGTTTTCAAATTACATGGTGCTGTTTCATTTAGAATTTAAAATCAAATAAAAGCAAGGCTGAAAATGCCCTAACCTGTTATTAACTTTGCACTTTTCTGAAAAATTACTGTGCTTTGCTATTGGAAAAATAGCCATTAAAATGTAATGCAAGACTACAATGAAATGGAATCTCACAAAGTATGATAGTATTATGGATTTACAGTAAATCCACCAGTGCAGATGTTCTCAATCATTCTAAAAACAAACAAATACACAAACCAGTTTATTCCAGATGCAGAATAATTTAAGAGTGCTTATAACTTAACAGAATAAATAATAGCTAAAGCCAGGGAGGTAGTGAAACTGCAAGGAAACATAAACCTTTAGAGTCTATGCCAAGAAAACTGTTCTAGATTCTCAAGGCTGAGAAATTGAGAAATCAGTTTCTTTCCTGGCTACAGGTAGAAAATTATTATCTGAATTAACCAAAAACTGTGATAAACATGACTCTAGGGAAAAATACACACACACACACACACACACACACACACACACACACACACTAGTTAACTAGCTTTCTCCAAGAGAAACACCTATCTAAACTCAGAATATCACTTAGTATCTCCACTTTGGGAAAGTTGAAATCAGACTTCTCACCAGGTTAAATTTCTGATTGAGATATAAAGGCAGTAGGTAATGTGATACAGAAGTAAACAGGCATACACAGTAACACATAAACTGTAAGGACATACAGGATTCTCTTAGCAAATAATCATCTTGGCAAAAAGCCTCCTTTATGTACAGAAAGCTTTGTTCCCTGCTTATAATAACTCTCAAGGCTACAACAGGTAATTGTGTGCTGCTAATTAGGTTCAAGATTATTGTATTCAAAGCAGGAGATGTTTTGTAGCTTGGTTCAGTGAAGATGGGAAATCATGTTAGCAAGATCAAGTTATAATAGCTCATTTTCCCACAATTACTGATGTACTCTGAAAGAGCATGAAGTTTAACAGAATGAACTTTTAACACTGCAAATATGTAATGCCATTTGAAAGTTGACCCAATGTTTAATTGTTAGTGAAAAAAGACACTATAGGAGAACTCTTCTATAGAGATATCCACTCTGTTTATTTTCCCCAAATTAATATCCTTTCATTAAATATCTATTGATTAGCTTGATGGTCACTCTCAGATCATAATACTTTTCCAAGAAGCAAACTGACATCCATTTTGCATAAAACTGGAAAACCAAATGCAGTACATTACCTTGTGCCACCTGTTGAACTGCCAACATTATCCCAGACACAGTGTCTGGAAGCAGGTTTTCCTTCAGATTGTAATGTGGTGCCCATTCCAGAATAGGTAGCCTCCGTCTACACCACAGTTTAATGTCTTCACAACACGGGGTATGCATCTTGCTCCAGAGCAGGCTTTTCTTTTTCCTCTTTGCTCCTGTCATTTTCTGATAGTAGTCAGCTTCTTCAGACAAGAACAAAAAACCGCTGCAGAACACCTCCTTTCAATGCCAGGCTCCAACTCGTCTGTGGTTTTCAATGTCAAAGCTACCCAGAAAATAAATAAGTTGTGGGGGAGAGAGTAAGAGATTAACAGAAGCACTTAAATGGATGCAGCTGGGCTGTATGTCTTATTATGGTGCAGCTAATTATTCTAGATAAAAATTATACATGAAAACCTTGAATCTTATCTGAACGAGGAATGGTTCCTGTTAGTGTAATATTTTTCTGATCTTGGAAAAGTAATAGGTTCAGTGGTAAGTCAGTCTACAGCTCTCTTGCCAGTAATTCCTTTATATTCACTGTAGCCTTATGTTTTTGGCTGCAATCCCAATGGTTAATGAGGTAGTTCTGGGCGTGTGTTGGAAGTGGGCTGGGCTATGCTAATGAAACCAGGAAGCATCCAGCTAGTCCATTCTCTCTTTACAAGCTTTGTAAGATCATAACTCTGCCAGAGAAGTCTGCTGTACAAAAATATATTCAGAGAATCCAGCTGTACTTCTCTGAAAAGTACATATTTTCAATATATCTGACAACTGCCATTTCTACAAACCTCAGAGACATAATAGAGCACCCTAAAGGTCCTTATCATTTTTACTCCCTGGTAGATGATGTTCTCATTCATATAAAAACATTCACATAGCCACTGTACTCTCTGGGAAAGGAATAGCTAGTTCTCATAAACAAACTGATATTTCATCTCCTAGGCTAAGAAAATAAGAATGACAATGAGCAAATATTTGTGGCTAGGGCTTTTCCCTGTCTCTGAAGCTGTTCATTCAGTTTTCCTTAATTGTTTCTCTAAGTTGTGCAACTGATACACTTATGCTATTGTAACTGAAATTTACTGAGGAATAACACATCCTTCAAGCTGTTGTTTGCAGTGTCCCTAACTTTAGACTGTGTGTAGTGTCGCCTTCAGTTCCAAAAACTTTACGGGGGGATGGAGGGTTCTCCTTTTAAGAATGAGTGTTACATTTTATAATACAATGCAGTGCCAAAGATTTTTTATTTTATGATTGTTTCCTTCAGCCCACAGAAGAAAAAGAAAAACTGCATTTATGAGCTGTGGCATTGGAATTAAACCAAAAAGCCAATATACTAATAACTAAAATTTGAAGCCAAGAGAAAATAATGCTATGCATATAGTTTGTTGCAACGCTTTGTAATGTCTATCTGTCCACAGAATAGAAATCTGATCTCTGGAAGCCTTTAGAATAACAAAGTACACTGGGCATTATGGAACACGCTTGTAATCCCAGAGACTTGGGAGGCTGAGGAAGGAGGATTGCAAGTTTGAGGCCAGAGACAGCCTGTCAAACTTGGTGAGTGCGTGTCTCAAAATTTAAAAAATAAATAAATAATGAGCTGTGGTGCAGCCCAGTGGTAGAGCACCTGCAAAGTATGTGTGAGGCCCTGGGTTCAATTCCCAAGGAGTGGGAAAGAAAGATAAGAACAGAAAAAAAAAAAAAAGTATAACCATGTACCTGGATCCCTATACTACTTCTAAGGATCCTTGTTGCACTTTCTCCTATTAATTTTTATTTTTAAAATTAAAGTGAAGAGGTAATTTCTTACCTTTCCAAAGATCACATCTATTGCTTTGTCTTTGAGCAAAAATTTATTTTTTTCAAATTCAAATATATAGAGAGAAACAGAGAAAAGTGTACATTTTATTTGCAGCTACAGAATAGAATTTGCTTTGTGTTTTATCAATTAGTTAGGTTATATTAAATTTCCAACCTATTCATAAGTTCAGGTTTGAGATGCACATAGAATGAGTCTCCTATAGAGATTAAGCTGCAATATTTTAACCATATTCTTTTGGTATAAAAACAGACTCAAAAAATTAATGTAATCCATTCTTAATAGGGAGGCTACATTGCTTTTCCTTCACAAACAGCCATCTTGAATTTTGTTTTATATACTCTATTTAGTATATACACAAAGAAATTTAGGAGTTACATATGTACTGATTATTACTTTTATAATCAAAATAAACACTAAATATTATATATATGTATATATATATATATATATATATATATATATATATATATGGAGAGAGAGAGATCACATATTGAAACTTATGCTGCAAAATGAAAAAATAGAAAGCTTGACAGAAATCATCAATCAACTGCTATTATTTGTATGGTTTTGATCATTTTAAAATGTGTGTTAAATCCTAGTAATAAAGAATTCACATGGACAGGATTTTCAGAATTGAAGTTGAATCTGTCTAGAAGTATTTAAATCATGTCAATGCCAGCAGGTGTTCTAAAACATTTGAAGACTAAGAAGAAGGAGAAATTAGAGCAATACAGTTTTTCCGAAGTCTCACAAAAAAATTACTAAAAATTAGAACAAATCTTTCCTAAAAATCTTTTTTCTAAAGTTTAAATCTAGAACTCCAAATTCTAGACTTTTTAAAATTCAAAGTGTAGACACATTACTTAAAACTCACCAAAATCTCCCTCAAGAATATGGTATCATCCCTATTTATAATCAGCAGCACTAAAGAAAACCTTAAGAATAAATTTCTCCACACACATGGAGTTCTCAAAGTCATTTCAGCAGCTCATGAAATTCAAGGCTAAATATAGTCATTCAGATGTTTCAATGATTAAAGGTAGCTTAACGTTTATATGCCTACAGTCATACTACCCTGGCATCCAATCTCATCAGATCTCAGAAGGTACTTAGATGGGAGACTGCCTGAGAATACCAGGTGCTGTAGGCTTGGGAGAAGGACCCAGCAGCCCATTCCCAAAACAATCAGCCATTGAAAACCCTATGAATATAAGAGAAACCCTCACAATAGTACCTGGCATGAGACAGCGTTGGGTAGTGTTTCATTTGTTGTACACAGGGTCGCTATGAGTTGGACCTGACTCAGTGGCATCTAACAACAAAGTTCATATGCCATCTATATGGATCACCTCTTACTCCATGTCTAGTAAACACCTGTACAAATGAAAAGTGAACTTATTATCTTCCACTTCACACATGGACCAACAGAAAAATAATTCTTTTTAAAACATCATTTTGATCATATCATTAATATGTTTGAATCTCTGTTCTCTCTAATACCAAATTTAAACTTATTAGCAAAACAACATGACTGTTGTCTGCTCCCTGACCCCTCTGACTAGCTTCCCATCAACTCTATTTAATTCAGCAAGTTTTTATTAAACATAATTTTCCAGATTCTGTGAAAAGCTACAGAAGAAGGAGAGATAGGAAAGCCACTGCCTACATTCTAAGAATTATTTAATGAAGGAAATATGAATACATACTACTAACTCCAGGCAATAATTAAGTCATGCAGTAACTGATATGAGTGCTCAAAGGAGGAAGAGTTCATTCCTATTGTGAAAAAGGGCTTTCAATGCCACCCAAACCATGTGTTGCAGGAGCTAAATATACTCACACATCTGTCTGTCTGTCACACATTGTTTTGATTCTTTAGTCTATCTCTATACTAATTTCCCTTGTTACATGGCCTTTTATATCATCTAAACATTTCCCCATTATTACCTCTTCCCTGAAACCTTCCCTCGTTTCCCAGAGTTCTGCTTGTGCTATATAATAAACATCCAGGTAACTCTGAGATTGTTCATCGATGTAGAGCTATAGTAATTTTCATGGTATCATTTTCTTCCTGTAAATCTGTTTCATGTGATTTTACTCAGCCTGGCTCTTAAGATTGTAAATTCCCTAGGAGTATGGATTATTCACATACTTTGCTTTGTCTCTTTCCTTAGGTACTAGTAGAAGGAGCTACAGACATAGGATCCACTTGATAAGTATTAACATGCAATGTTCCTGCCCTTGAAATTATCCAAGAATCACTTAGTCTGTTTTAGCCTGATTCCTACACTGTGCTATTAAAGAATTGGACAAATAGGTGGAGAAGGAATAAGAATTAGAGGAAGTAGGAGAAAAATAAGAGATTTTATCTTTGTGTCCTCAACTTCTCCTTGTTCTCTCACAATCTAAGGAAAGTTCTTTTCAACAAAGATCCTTTTCCTTATACTATAGAATCTGGAGAGTGGAGAGAGGAAAACTTAGATGCAAAATGTAGGAAAGAGGAAGGAGGTACAATAAAGGTAGAAAATCTCATGGACTGAGGCATCAAAGAGAGTTTTAGGGGTTGGCATGGCATGTGAGAGCCCTTAAAGCAATTATGAAGCGTAAGGGAATTGGGCCAGGCTTGAGTGAGGTAAGAGTCTTTTGGGAAAAATTATGCAGGTTATAAATTGGATCACATTTAATGGTTTTTGAGAGACACAAGAAAGACTGATATTATTCTCATTTAACTTTTTATTTCACCATGTGCTTCACCTATGCAGATACTGGGATACCTAAAGCACTGATTTATACTCAAGTTACACTTGCAAATATAGCCTCATAAACCATGGATGGCACCAATTTCTAACTCATACCTACTTCAGGAAGTTGATATATGACATTTCTAATAAGAGGACACTGCACATAGCTCCCATCTGAAGGGGAAAGTGGAAGCTGAAATGGAAGCTATTCTCTCTTCACTATGCCATATGACTGGCTTTGAGACATAGCCATACAGGGAAAGTAACTTTTATTATGGTCACCAGACAGGGCACCTTATCCTAATTTACTCAAAGTCTCATATAGGTTAGCACAGCCCTGAATCCAACCTCTGTTTTAATTTTCCAATAACTGAAATTAACAGGCTTAGGAAAATAAGCTATACCAATTTTCAGACCTGATTATTAGAACATTTTTTCCTAATTATTGAGCCAAGGTCTCCTATTAAGATTTCTATTTGTTGGTGTTTATCCTAATTGCTATGTTACATTACAAACCCTTCAGTTTCAAGTCTAATTCATCCAGTGCTATGCCCCAAGAAAAACATATTATTTCAATCTGATGCTGTTCATTTCCTAAATATTGTTACATTTAAGTGTGGATGCACATAGAACAGTCTACTGCAGTCCTGAATGGCGCAGTTAATGTTTTTGTTGTGAAAAGCCAAACAGTATAGTTCAGTGAGCAAAATTCTATGTTCTCAGCAATGATTACTGATGTGACTTACTTCATTTTTTATTGAATTAAATAGAATTTTCCAGTCTGTTTCTTTACTCTGCTTTTGCTTTCTGCCATTGTTTCATATTCCACGATGCATTTTGACATATAATAGGGACCAAAGGGAAATAGCTCTAGTAAATCCAAAAATGCCTAGAAAAACAATCACTTGTACATTCAAATGCACATTTTAAAATGATATATGATATTTTCAGAGATATGGAAACAAAAAAGAAAAGTAGGGGAAAATAAGAAGGAGAAAAAGGAGTAGCAGGAGAAGCAAAGAGCAGGGAACAGAAAGGTAAAAGAAGGGAGGAGAGGAAAAAAAAGGAAGAGAGGGGAAAGGAAGAGAAGTGGGGAAGGAAGGAAAGTTGGGGGACAGAGGGGAAGGAAGAGATGGGGATGACAGGAGGAAAGGAGACAAGGACAGGAAGGGGGAGAGAGAAGGCACAGTATAATATTAATAATAAATAACAGTTAATTGAGGATTCATAAAAGTGCTTTCTCATTTCTGACCAAAAATTTATAAACAGTAATTAAACAAGAGCTGGGATCACAACAAAACTTAAGACTTTAAGATGCCAAAAGAGAGATTCAGCTTGTACAGTGCTGGAAATTAACTGCCACAAGGGCTGCACAATTATGGGTCTGTAACTGATGTATAGCTCTCCTATTTCTAGGAATATTAACCCCCATTCTAAAGGAAATGTAGGTAGACTAGACAACTATGCTTATGCCTCTCTTGTGTATTCTCACTTTATGGCTACATGTCCTACATTCCTTCAGTTATTTCCTTCTTGGTATTTTTTCAACATTTTACTTTTAACTTATTTGTATCTTTACATTTAAGCAGTTTTGTTGTAGATAGAGTACAGTTGGGTCTTCCCTTTTTAATCCAGTATGGCAATCTCTGCCTTAGACCATTTACATTTAATATAATTATTCATATGATTTAATTCAAACCTAATATCTTTCTTGTAAGATTTTCTCCTCTAGTTGAAAGAAACAAGGAAACTGTGAGTTCCTAGGATCACTCCTTCTCATCATTTCACCAGTGTCTAGCTTCTTCATACTCATATGCTAATTTTTACCCAGGTGGACATTCTGCATGTGCAGATCAGAAGGATTCTCACTCAGTGTACTTTTCCCCTCTTGGTACTCTTCTGTGTGAAATCTAGTTGTTTGGCCTCTCCAAACTCTTGGCTCCTTCCTTTCATCTAAGAAGAGCATCAGTTTCCTCCAGGGTTCTTCTTCACCTCCACATTCTGCTCCACTATGGCCTGGGAGATTTTTAACAGAAACTAGGATAATCATAAGGCTCATTTTGTATATTTCTCATCTCTCTAAGACTTCTGTCCTGTGTTGGCCAATGTCCAAAATCTTGACATCATTGTTTCATATATTACATCAGGTTATTTTTATTTGTTTAGGAAGAAGGTAAACCTAGTCCTTGTTACCCCAAAACAGCTGGGAATCAAAATTATCTCTTTTATAATATTGTTTTCAAATAGTCTGTCCTTTTAATCATCTCCTCCATGACTTGCTTCAGTTTGTCAATTTTCCTTTTATAATGTAATACTAAAATTTGACATAGCACTTAATTGTGTTATGACTTTAAAAATCTATACAATGCCACACAATAAAATTCTAACTTTTAAAAAACCTACCTCTGTGAAGTGACATAGTCTCTGTTTTTTAAATTGAGGAGCTTTATATAAAAACCTAAGCATGGGCTGGGTATTGTGGCACATACCTGCAATCCCAGTGACTCAGGAGGCAGAGGCCAGAGGATCTCAAGTTTGAGGCCAGAGCCAACCTGTGTAACTTAGACCCTATCTCAAGATAAAAAGCTAAAAAGGGTGCTGGTAGTGCAGCCCAGTGGTAGAACACTTGAAAAGGACATGCAAGGCCCTGGGTTCAACCCCCCAAATAACACACACACACACACAAAAGCAAACAAACAAACAAACAAAAAACCTAGACACTACATTTTATATTTGACCTCCTCTGATACTCTGGTCAATTAATTTATTATATAAAAATCTTTCTTTATCTAATTCTGATAATTATGAAGCTTCGCTCCAACATATTAGCTATTCCTCCAAACACTGCAATCTGTATTAGTCGGCTTGGGTTGCCATAACAAAGTACCATAGACTCAGTGGCTTAAACACCAAGAATGCATCTGTCATGATTATGGAGGTTGGGAGGTCCAAGACCAAAGTGTTACTCAATTCAGTTCCCTAGGGAGGGATTCTTACTGGTTTGCAAACATCTCTGTGTCTTCACATGGCAAAGAGAGAAAGAAGCAGCGAGCTCTCTGGTGTCTCCTCTTGTAAGGGCACCAATCCCACTATGAGAGCCAAACCTTCAAGATCTCATGTAAACCTAATTATCTCCCAAAGGCCCAACTCCAAATATCATCATCTTGGGGATAACAGCTTCAACATATGAATTTTGGAGGGGCACAATTTAGTTCATAGCATTGCAAAAAGATTAACAAAGCATATTATGTAAGCCTTTATTCAAATCACTAATAAATAAGGAAACCCAGTCTTTGAACTCCAGAATAAAATTTATTCTTTAGTAGGAATTATTTGTGAATAGTCAGTCAAATATAATGTTTCTCATTGTGTCTAAAAGTCTTTTAAGGGCTTATATCAAACTTTTTACTGAAATCAAATCAACTACCCTCAGCACTCATGTAAATTTTCAATATAGAGCTTCTATTAAGATAGTAGATAGTAAAAGATAGTAGAATTCCTCTAATAACTTCATTAGACTCTTTCCCTGGATACAGAGTCCCCATTTGGAATAGAAGATAACTTCAAAGGAAAAATAGACTATTTAGTCAGATGCAGTGGAGAATATCTGTAATCTCAGTGACTCAGGAGGTAGGGACAAGAGCATTGCAAGTTTGAGGCCAGAGGCAGTCTGCATAACATAGCAAGACTCTGTCTCAAACTAAAAAGTAAAATATGGAGTGGGTTGCAGTCCAGTGGTAGAGCACCAGCAAAGTGTGTGCAAGACTCTGGGTTCAATACCTAAGTACCACACGTACACACACACAATACTATTTGGAACTGCTGTGCTGCTCAGAAAAGAAATGGCTAAAATAGCCCATACAGCCTATATTTCTTCATAAGGATCAGCCTCAAAAATTTCATTTCACCCAACATTATCAAACAGTGTTTGACTTATGAAATTACTTTTAGGAGAAATCCAAAACTAATACTGATCTTTTAGTGTTAGCTTTATTAGCATTTAAGTAGAAACAGTACCAAGAAGCCCCTTCTAATTAAAAGGACTCAAATGAGGTAGAAATAATTACTGTAGCATTTCTGAGTGATGGTCACTTGGCATTTTATGTACAAAGTAGGAAACTATTTTAAAATTCAAGACTTGTAATTGCTTTTAGGGTACTCACTTGCAATAGTAAGGGACAATTTATCAAGAGACAATTGTCATGGACCTAGAAAGATAAGCTTAGAAAGTGGAAAAATAAAGCATGTTCATATATTGCTTAAAATGTCAAAAAATAAAAGTCAAGTTCCTAGTTTTCCATTGGTCTTATTTTAAAACTTCATGGTTTTATACATTTTGTGTCAAGGATGAACATAAAATAGGCAGAGCAACGAGAGCTGGGATTTGGCTCAGTGGGTAGAGCGCTACGCTGCAGTCTCTGAGGTCCCAAGTTCAATTCCCAGCACCACAAAAATGGGAGAAGGACCTGGCAATCCACTCCCAAGGCAATCCCGAAGCACTCAGCCATTGAAAACCCTATGAGGGTCGCTATGAGTCAGATACCGACTCGACGGCACCTAACAACAACAACAACAAGAATTCAGATTGCCTGGCGCAGTGGTGTATGCCTGTAATTCCCAACGATTCAGGAGGCAGCGGCAGGAGAACCGCAAGTTCAAGACAAGAGGCAGTCTGCATAATTTAATGTGACCCTGTCTCAAAAAGTAAAAAATGAGCTGGGGGTGCAGCTCCATGGTACAGCACTTGCAAAGCATGCAGGCACAAGGCCCTGGGTTCAAACCCCAGTACTGAAAGAAAAAAAAAAAAAAAAAGAGAGAGAGAGAGAGAAAGAGAGAGAGAGAGAATTCAGATCATATTTATTTTTCTTCATTTTTTTTGTCACTAAATTATCAAATTACTATTATAAAATAAAAGATTTTGGAAAGTATATAAAAGTGTTGAAAAAGAAAAATGTTCTATAATCATACAGTCAATTTGAATTTTTTTTTTCTTTTTTGCGGTACTTGGGGTTGAACCCAGGGCCTCGCACCTGCATGCTCTGCAAGTGCTGGACCACTGAGCTGCACCCTCAGCCCATTTTTTTACTTTTTGAGACAGGGTCTAAGTTACACAGACTGTCCCTGGTCTCAAACTTGTGATCTTCCTGCCTCTGCCTCCCGAGCCACTGAGATTATAGGCGTGTGCCACCATGCCCAGCCTCAATTTGAATTTTAGTATTGACGTTCTAGTTTCTATCTATGAAATTATTTTCTTTACATAATTTAGGCATTACTATACACATAATTTTTTATTTCATAGAGCATTATCAAATGTCTTTTCTATGTCATCAAAAATCCTTAGAAAACATCATTATTAAATAATGACTATACCATATTCCACCACAAAAGGTACTGTAGTACAATCCCTATTTTGCAAGGAGTAGACACTGATTCATCCCAAATTTTTGTTATTATTATTACAGAAAACACTGGAGGAAAGTCTCAGCATAAATCTTTTGATTTTCCCACTTTTCAATTTTTTTCATCAGGGCTGGGGAGTTGAACCCAGTGCCTCGCACATGCTAGAGCAAGTGCTCTACCACTGAGCTGCACCTCCAGCAACTTTTTTATATTTTATTTTGAAGCAGCATCTAAGTTGCACATGTTGCCTGTGGCCTTGAACTCACCCTCCTATTGCCTCAGTCTTCTAAGTTGTTTGGATTACAGATGTGCTCCATTGCACCTAGTTTGATATTTCTTCATAAATAGATTTATTAGGGTCCCAATGTCAAAGAACCATTCCTAATAATGTCTTTTTATTGGTGAACACTTTTCCCATGTTCCAATAAGGATTTTCTGGATCAACATCTTACATCTAAAATACACTCATCTTTTGAGTAGTTTCCATCAACACTGTCATGGGTTCACCTAAACACTAATACATGAAGTCCAGTTTTCTACATCACATTTTAGTAAAAATTTAGAGCACTCATGCTTATACTTCCCTGGAACCTTAAAGTCATGGAACATATTTTTTGAGCATTTTTTACTTGCTGATTTTTATTCTATAACTCTAATATAATTCAAACATGAGCTGCCCCTAATGATTTGTTCACCAAAAACACAAAATAATATTCAGAATTTCTCTGTGCTCAAGCTTATTTGTCTCTAAAAGCCAAACTGGATAGCTAAGTAGAACTCAGTCAGATTAAAATAACAGGAAAAGAGAAAATGAATTAATAGAGATTCATCATTTACTTGAAAATGTAGAACAGTTCTCAAACCATTTTAGTTTTATTGAAAATTCAATAATTCAGGAGATTTTTAGGTATTCTACAAAGTATTAATTTCATTTCAGGAAGTAGCATATAGGGAATAGCAGTAGAGTTTTCATTTCTTCCCACTGATTAGCAGCACAGCTGCAATTTACCCTAGAAGTGTCAAGGTTTACAAAGATCATAATGATTTTTGGTAGCATATTCACTATCTGTGCCTGGCAGTATATATACACTCTAGCATATCAACCTGCAAGGAATATTATTTTTCATTCATGTTAGGAAAAGCCTAACACAAAAGAAATAGTTTAAGTGTTATGCTATGGAGCCAGACAACCAACTCACACATTGGCAAGCAAAGCTGAAACTTAATGCCAACTTCTCAAGGTCTTTGAGGGGAGGATTTAGATAAGTGGGTATCAAGGACAATGCTTGGTATATGGTCAAGGCACGGATAAATATTGCTTGTTAGCTCTCGTAAATTTCTTTTGTTGGTTGCTAAAATCATTTAGGTTATATTTGAATCCTTCAACAGTTCTGAATTGAGTTTTTAACATGCCTTTATACATTAAAAACATAAAAGAATAATATATGTTGTTTCACTTTTCATCATTGTTCAATTTGAGAAAAATATTTTGTTCTTCTCCTGGGATGGACAATCTTACCTAGCTTGTAATTTCTGCTAACTTGTCTGTTGTGTTATTATTCAACTCAGTCCCTGAGGTGAATAACACAAATAACACAACATTTCCATTTAGGTCAATCCTGCGTCATTACAGATAAATTAGCTCTTGAGCTGGAAAACTAAAATACATGAAAGTGAGAATTCTGAAGCAGTACATCATATTCAGTAAGAAAATCTGCATAGGTCTATTAGTGATAGCTGCCATGACTGTTAGTTGTAATGACTACAAACACAATGTGAATTTATCACTATTGTTCTAGGAGTTTTTAGTCTAAGGCAATGAAATTGCCTTAACAAAAATATCATCTCATATTTTCATCTATAAATCACTTTTATCACATTGACTGTGATTCTCAATTCAATCTATAAAACAAAATTTTACTAGTCTTAGACACTTAAACGATTGCCAAAGTAAGAAATAATGAATATGCTCACTAGCCTACAGTTCTTTCATTATTTGTTTTAATAGTTTGCTTAAAAATTGCAGATAATAAGAATATTTGAATTTTTTCTTGTACATCTTCATACGTTTCCCATACCCACGTAAGTCCCAAGATGAAGGAGAATTGTAGTTCAAAATATTTAACATATTGAGGTTGTAAAAGTCTCTAAAGCCAAGGACAACATCCTTAAGAGTTCAAGGTCTAAACTGCCTTTCTGGAATTAATGGTTGAAAAAAAGAATAAGAAAGATGGTATAGATGATCTTTCCCACATTCTAGTCAACATTTTGAACAGATGATGTTCCCAAAAATGAATGTGATGAAGGCAGCCATATTACATTCATCAAGAACAATTTCTGAACCTGATGACCCACTTTGGGTATAGGATAAGGAAAACATTTTCATATCCGTCCTCCATTCTCATGGGTACTGCCAAGTAGCAACTAATGGAAGGCAGAGAGCTTATCAATTTATTCATAAGTCCAGAGAATGAAGAATCCCATCATTGAGTATGCCTTTTATTCCTACCAATCCCACAATGATCATTGGTTAAGTAGATTGAGATAATGAAAATGGAATACAATTTCTTTTCTGTTAATATTAAATTCTTTTTGAAGAATTGTGTTGGTTTTATTGGTAATGCAATCAGATTGAAAATCAAAGGGGAATCTGAGATGGTGGCTCATGCCTGCAATCCCAGTGACTCAGCAGGAGGAGGCAGGAGGATGGCAAGTTTGAAGCTAGAGAGGCAGCCTGTGTAACTTATTGAGACCCTGACTCAAAATAAAAAATTATTTAAAAAATAGGCTGTGGGTGCAGCCCAGTGGTATGTGAGAGGCCCTGGTTTTAAAACACAAATGCTGTGAAAAAAGAAAGAAAGAAAGAAAGAAAGAAAGAAAGAAAGAGAGAGAGAGAGAGAGAGAGAGAGGGAGGGAGGGAGGGAGGGAGGGAGGGAAAGAAAAAGAAAAAGAAAGAAGGAAAGAAAGAAGAAAGAAAGGAAGGGACAGAGGGAGGAATGGAGGAAGAAGAAAGGGGAGGAGAAGAGAGAAAAGGAAAGGAAAGGAAAGAAGAGGAGAGGAAAGGGAAAGGATAGGAATAGATTCAAGAATAGGACTTCTATCACATAGGAAATTATCTGAGACTAAAGAATATCAAAGGAGAATGTTTTGGTTTATGATGATACTATTATTATAATGGAACTGAAGTTTAGCTCAGTTGATAGAGTGCTGATCTGTGCTCTCTGAAGCCCTGGGTTAGATCTCTGGCACTACAAACATGGGAGAAGGACCTGGCAGCCCGCTCCACAAAAATCCTGAAATAATTAGCCATTGGAAACCCTATGAGTAGCAGAGAAGCACTGACAATAGTGCTGAGCATGGCACAGTGTTGGGGAGTGTATTGTTCTGTTGTACATAGGGTTACTATGAGTTGGACCCAACTCAATGGCACCTAACAACAACAACATTATTATAATATAGATAGAGATTAGGAATCTTGCAATCTCTAACAAGAAGGTGATGATTAAGCCATGGGAAATAATACCAAGAGAATGAAACATGGGGTTAGAGATGGAACACCATCAAATAGAGAGGAATTTTAAAAAACAAGGATGAGGACTTAGAAGCTCATGGAATTTAGCAATTAGAAAGTTGCTGAGTGACCTTCAGGAAAGCAGGTTTATTATAGTAGTGGATGGAGAAACCAGACTGCAGTTGAGTGAAGAGCAAATGAGTGATAAGAAAGTAGTATCTATTCTTTCCAGAAATATAACCAAGTAGAACACAAAGGAAGTTGGAGGTTTTTCAGGTAGACTTGTCTAACCACTTTTACAGATGTGAAAAGGACATGGTAGAGAGAAAAATAGTAAAAACAAGGAAAGCATGAGGGTACCAGATAGAGCAAGTCTAGAAAGAGGTAAGAAGCAAAAATATATAACAGGCACTATTTCATCAGCATGCTTTAAAAGGACAAATATCTACTCCTCAGACAGGAATGGAAGAAGAAATATAGATGAGGGAGAGAGACTGAAAGAAGAGAGAGAGATAAGTTAGTTTTGTTAAACTGCTCCAAATTAACTACAGTAATATTTAAGATGGTGTTGCCAGATTAAGCAAATAAGAATATAGGACACATAGTTAAATTTGAATTTTAGATATACAAGGAATAATTTTTTTAGGATAAGAATGTCTTATGCAATTTTTTAACATACTTATACAAGAAATAAATGCAATGGTTGATCTGCAATTCCAATTTTTGTATGGGACATTTGGTTTTAAAAAGTCATTTATCTGAAACAAATTTAAATGTGTATCCTATGTATTTTGGTATAGTGAACTGGATTTGAAATACCACAACGGAGTTCAGGTTATGTTCTCCCACTAGTCCCTAGTTTGCTGTGTCCAGAGACCACTTCTGTCAATGAAAGGGCATATAGTAACATCCACAAGTTCTGCCACTTCTCAGCTTTGTAATCTTCAGCTAACAGAAATTTGTCTAACAGAAAGATGAAATGAAATAATTTAACTAAAGTACAAAGCTTATTACAGAGTAAGCAATTGATAAACATGAGATATTATGGTAATGAATTGGCTCTAGCGGAAGCAGCAGTTTGTTTTATTCCTGTTTTGGTAGGTGCCATCAAGTTGGGGTCAGACTCATTGTGACCCTATATATAACAGAAGGAAACACTATCTGGCACTATGCCAGTGCTTCTCAGTCACTGCTTGTCTACTATTTGTAGAGTTTTTGATGGTAGATTGTTTCAGGATTGTTTCAGCAGTGGGCTGCTGGGTCCTTCTCCCATTTTTGCAGTGCTGGGGATCAAACTCGGGGCCTCAGAGACAGCAAAGTAAACTCCAACCCCTGTTCTATTCCAAGCACATGCAAATCTTATACGGTTAGTAGTACTCTCAGACTATTTGTAAAATATTGATAATCAGTATTAGTTTGATTTCAAACCAGAAAATCAGGCATTCACATTTAAACTGTCAACAATATAGTTATAATAAATATAAAAAATATTGCTTCCTGTGTAACTATTATAAGGTTGATGATGGTGATTTCTGCAATAACTCTTGAAGCAACAGTGTCATCTAGTGGTTTTTAAGTCAATAGCGAACAATTAAGATCACCTGGATAAAGGTGGCTAGACTTTATCTGTACAGAATTTACTGAGTTTAAGTCAATGATGAATATTTTGGTAAGGAACGTTTCCAAAACATATTATACCAACTCATTTCACTTTGTCTCATTAAAATACTGTTTACTTCATCAACACAAAGGACTGCTGCATTTATTTACCTTCACTTGACCATCTAACTTTGCTAAGGAAAGCTACTCCTACTGCCCAGGAGGTTTTAATTATGAAATTACTCTGATGGATTTTGGACTTTTCATAGCTCCTTCTAACTCTATTATTCCATGAAAACTTTGGCCGAAGGGGTGGAGGGAGTGGGCAGAGCTAGTAATATGATGCTTGAGGTTTTCTCAATTACCAGCTTTGACTTTGTTTCCTTCTATTTAGGTTAGAGGTTTCAATTTTCTTTCTCATACACTCAAGAGGCTGTATGATTTTCTTTGGGAAAAGAAAAAAAATTCCCCAAACCCAAATTAAGATATAAATATCCTATTACAAATTTTGTTTCTGTATTAATTGGGAACCAGTGTCTATTCCAAATATATTGTTCTAACTTCTGTCCTGAGGGCCTCTCAAAAGAGAGGAAAGATTTATGACTTATAAGGTTTCACATGTAAATACAATTTTTAAAAAGGCATGAGTAGGGCAGGTTTTTTCTACTTCCAGAAATGTCAAGAGAAATTAAGTTAAGAATCCCAAATAGCCTCTAGGGGAGATTTTACTTTGGCCTTCCTTAAATGTACTTCTTATATGAGAATATTATAGAAGTCCCAGACTAGGATCCCAAGGCCTAGTGACCAACAGATGGTTAAATTAAGTAAACTTGGCATTAAAACTGGTGATATATCAACACTGATATGGCTTGAGAGTTATTAATTAATGACTACTAGAAGTATTTCCTGAGTTGGTGAGAAATACATATATATTAAACCTAAGTTAGGGAAGTCTTTCTAAAGAACCAATTTCTTTTAAGACATATTTGTGAATCCCCAGACAATGATTTTCAAATACTAAGTATATCTGTGTCTCCCAGACCTTTCACAGTCTTTCCCTCCCCAGATTCCCCTTCACCGAAATCTTTCATAAATATTTCACAGTTGACATGGTTTCACAATGTCCTTAAACTGGTGGGAATTCTGATTTTTGCTTTTTCTAGTCATAGCAATGAGTCGAGTTATGAACATGGATAATTTATTAGAAAAGGCATGCCAGAGGTTCTAAAGTTAGTCCTAAACATGGGTGTGAATATATCTCCTATGATATTTTTTCCCTCTCACCTAGTTCTCCTTTCCTCTAGATACCTAGTTTAAGGAATTTAGGTACTCTGCTGTCTATAACCAGAGATTGACAGCTAGACACAGTTCTGCATGGCAGAAATTCCAGGCCTGCCAATGGACCCAGGGTACTTAATCCCTAAGGATTCAACTGCTGCATAGCTAGGAAACCAGCTCATTCCTTCATGTCCTATCTGTTTTCAGGACATCAGTGACCACTATCGTAAGAAAAGCTACATGTGAAGAGAAGATACCATGCAGTTCCTGAAGTCATTTATGAGTTGGATGAGCAGAAGAATGGTACCTCCACCTTGAGTGTACTTCTGAGATGAAGATGTCTGAGAAAATCATACCAACACAATGGCTGCTTACCAATAATATATTATTGAATAGGAAGATAGTTTTCAATCATGATGAGTTCTCATCTGAAAAAAAATATAGGGCTCTCACTCAGGTTTGACTCTTTCATTTAAGAGTATCAAATACTTCAACATTTAATTAATTTCCCAATTCCCCCATGAAACTTGAGAATGGACTGGGTATTTTAGGAAACTGAAAAGAAGGTAAAGACAGGTATCTACTGCTGAGTCTCTCTGCAACATGTTCATAGAATACAACAAAAGGACTACAGAATTTTCATATATTTAAGAATAAAAATTAAACACATATATAGTTTGTGATATAACCAACAGATTTGATTAAAGCTAATCATAAATAAATTCTAAAATAAATTCTCGATCAACACTCCATACCCTGAGGGATAGTGGTCATTCTTTGCAGAGCAAGAAAAGAACAGAAACCAGAACTTTCAGAGAATTGAGGATTATACTACTTGAAAAGAAATTAATCTAAGTTAAATATGAAAATGAATTCAAGATTCACAGCACATCACTATTTAATCCATTCTCATTACTGTCCCAGTTTCCTACATCTGCCATTTGACCTATTTTGAATAGACAGATGATTCTGAAAACTCAGATTTAGAGTAACATCCCCAAGAATGTTGGCAGAGAGAACAGCTAATGGACAGGGTGAGGGAGAATGAGAGCTCTGCTCTCTGTAGGGCTGGAAGGCAGAAACTGTCAAATCTCTAAGTAGTAACATTTGTGCAGCAAAGAGGAAGTTAAAAAGAGATGGAGAATTCTGGCTCTCTGAGGACTCTGTTAAGAAGGCATAGGAACATTTGAAATACAACATGTCCGACTAAACAGGGAGCTGAGGGTTTTTCACTCCGCCACTGACATACTAGGTGATTTTGGACAAGTTGCTTTACCTTTCCAGGTGTCAGGAACACATTCATCTGAAAAGAGAGAAGACTTCAGGTTACCAGCCCCTGCCCACACATCCTAGGGGAAAGCTGCCTACTGTCCTCTCACATTGGCTCTGCAGCAGCCAATTCCACCACTCCTTTTTCCTGTCATGTTTCCTGTTCTCCCCTTCTGGGCTCATCCTGCATCACATTACTGCAAGGACTAGCCTAATGAATCTTAATTAGGCTAAAATAAATTACCCTGTCTTTGGGGGTTTCTTCTTCATTAGAGTCCCACAAGGATTTAAAAAAAAAAAAGCACAATTTAAATATAAGCAGGCAAGACTGTGGAAGTATCCTGCAAACCCAAAGCATTCTCCACTAACTTGGAAATGTTCCCAATATAATTCAGTTCTCCCAATGAACATTAAGCAGCATTCTTGGCTAGAATCGCCAAGCCTTAATTTGTTAGTAATCACTAGCTTTCAGAAATGCATAGCTTTTCTTGGAATCACAGGACTAAAAGGAGCCCCAAGAGATCACCTTTTTTAATCATTGGTATTCTCTAAAAGATTTTTTTCCCTAGAAAAAATCAACATTTTTGTTTAGATTGAAGCTTTATAGAGGTACATTAAAGTCTGCTAGGCATAGGCAATGCTGGATTCTTTTATACAACACTTAGAGCCCTGTGGATGTTCTGTTCATAAACACTAACACCATAGAACAGGCCAATTTAAGATGTCTGGCAGCATCATCACTAGCTCCCCCTCTTCTTGTCACCTATGGAAACATTCTGACACTCTGATTTCCAAATCAAGACACTTTGATTTTCTTAGTTACTTCTGAATTTACCAAGATATGTTCAACCAAAATTATTGATTATGAAACATGTGCCTTGGAAAATTCACTGGTACTAAGCAAATGTGAATTACTTTAGTACTGTGCTGTTGTTAGGTGCCATGGAGTCAGTGTTCAACTCATAGTGACCCTATGTACACCGGTGAAAAACTATTGTCAATACTTCGCTGATATTCATAGGGTTTTCAATGGCTCAATGTTTTTGGGGAGTGGGTTGCCAGATCCTTCTCCTAAGCCTACAGCATGTGGTGTTCCCAAGTAGTCTCTCTTCCAAGTACTAACCAGGCCCGACCCTGCTTAACTTCTGAAATCTGATGCGATCGGACACCACAGTGGTACCACTGCAGGCTTAGTACTATAAGCAATACAATATAGTGAAAAAGAACTTTTCTATCAATACATAATCTTTTGCATGAAAAGAGGAGTCTCCAATCAGCAGTAAAATACATGTGTCTGTTTCATAAGAGATTCAGTTTCTCGAATATTGCTCTTAAAATATAATGGATCAGAATTTATTTCATAATACAGACCATCTTATGAAGGAAAATGATAGTAACATATTGTGAACACATTCATTTGGTCAGAAATAAATACACCCTGAAAATGCCTAGATTGAAGGTATTTTATTCCACAAATATTTGTGTCAGAAAGGTGGCACTTTATTCCCCATGTGCTTTTAAAATACATTCAGAAAAAAACAAATTAAATTCAGCTCAGTTTCACTTTTCCTAACAAATAATTCTGTTCTGAAAAGAACATCTCTGCTTGAAAATTTTGGATCATTATTGTTACATTATACTCTAACAAAATTATACAACATAATATATAAAGATTATATATACCTAATTTTCTAATAGATGACACAAAGCCCCAGAACAATGACTAGGAAGTTTTTAGTACATCAGAGGAAGGCCATGGTACTGATGTCAGGTACATCTCTGATCTCCAGGGCCTGCCTAGTAGTGGAAAAGAATCAAAACAAGAAAGAAAAACAACACATTCACACAATTTCCCTGTGGATGATGGTATTTGCATCTTGACTGGAAATCAGGAACCTAACAGGTACCTGTCTACATCCACACCACTCTGGCGCTCAATCTCATCAAATCTCAGAAGTTAAGCAGGGCATGGCCTGGTTAGTACTTAGATAGGAGACTGCCTGGGATACCAGGTGCTGAGGCTTAGGAGAAGGACCTGGGAGCCTAATCCCTAAACAATCAGCCATTGAAAATCCTATATGGATAGCAGAGAAGCCTCACATAGTGCTGGGCATGGCACAGTGTTGGGGAGTGTTTCATTCTGTTGTACATAGAGTAGATATGATTTAGACCTGATTAGATGGCATCTAACAACAATAACAACATGTTGGTTCCAGCTTTTCCTTCTAGTTTTAGGATTCAAATTGGAATGTCATGATTCAAAGTGCCAGTCTTAATCCTTTAAGAAAAAGAAAGAAGAAAGCAAAAGAAAACAAAGCTATTTGTGGTAGATACAGCCCAACCTTACAAAGTAGTCCCTTGCAAATAACACTTCTGACTTTTGAAAAGACTCTGTGTGTGTCTTTGGCCTTCTGTACATGTCCCTACACTGTATTTGTACTATCTAAGGCTACCATATGTAGAGAAAAAAGTTAAGATTTTACTTAGTGGAATTCTATGTGGATTAATGACTGAATAGAGGGATGAATGGAAATATAATAAAAGCAAACATAGTAAAACATTAATTATAAAAATTCAGTGATAAGCACCTGGTATAAAATTCTTCCAACTTCTCTGTAGGTTTGAGAAATTTGTAATAAAATATTAAGGGAGAAAAAATCCATGCCCTGCCCTCACGGAGTTACATATTACAGCAGAGGGTGACAGATAGTAAATAAAATTATTAAGTAAATTATAGAGTAAGATAGAAGGTGATGAGGGATAGGAGAAACAGAAGGAAGGGCTTTTCTGCAAGATGGGTGGGACCCATATTTTTAAATATGGTGGTGAGGGAAGGAATTCCTGAAGAATGTGGGGGAAATAGCCTGCAAGTCTGACAGAAGAGTGAGCCAGGAGGTGAAACAGAAAGGTGAGAGCAACCAACCATTATATTGTAACCCAGAAATACATACAAATACCATGTGCCCACCAAAAATTAAAGTTAACGGGGGAGGGGGGCGGGGGAAGGGGAGGAGAGCCCCCTCCACCCCCCCGCAGATTTTGAGCAGAGAAGAGCTTTATCTGTCTTAATGAATCCCTCTCTGGCCATGGTGCTAGGAACAGATAGCAGCATTCTCTGGCCTCCATTTGTAACATTTGTAAGTTTAGATAATGTATTTCTTGTAGAACGTATCAATGACTATTTGTCAGATGAATAATTATAAACATAAAATGGAAATACTTTAGTGAAATATGGATATTCCTTTTAAGTATTTTGTTTTTCAAGCTAGTACCATTTATTTGATGGAGGCCTTTTAACTGGACAGTTTTAAAACATGGTAAATGCACTTTTTTTTTTTTTTGGTCCTCTATTTGGAAAAATAAAACAACCAGCCACATATAACTCCTGATTTCCTCAGTTATGCCAGAAAGAAGTCATAGTTTTTGTTTTGTTTGTTTTTTGCTTTTTGTGGTTTTATTTGTTGTTTGTTTTGGTTTGGTTTTTTTGTGGTACTGGGGGGTTGAACCCAGGGCCTCGCACTTGCATGCTTTGCAAGTGCTGGATCACTGAGCTGCACCCCAGCCCTTTTCTTTCTTTTTTTTTTTTTTTAGTTTTTGAGACAGGGTCTAAGTTATGCAGACTGCCTCTGGTCTCAAACTTGCGATCCTCCTGCCTCTGTCTCCCGAGCCTCTGGGATTACAGGAGTGCGA
This sequence comes from Pedetes capensis, assembly GCA_007922755.1. Lineage (NCBI taxonomy): Eukaryota > Metazoa > Chordata > Mammalia > Rodentia > Pedetidae > Pedetes > Pedetes capensis. Next base: position 79,267 of record VMDO01006875.1, read on the forward strand.
CACGGCGCCCAGCTAAGTCACAGGTTTTTGTTATCATTAAATTGACTGAATTTTTTTCTAATACCACAAGGAAAGTGATGGCTATGATTCAGCTTCACCACTCTCCAATGTTCTCACTTTGTTCTTTTCAACAAATATTTGTTAACTTACGTAAGGGAATAAAAGGCAATAGTTTTCCATAAGGCCTCTCTCATGAAGCAAGCCACTGTCCCAGGATGTCTTCCTGTAATTCATTACCCATGCTGATCCTCCTGACCATCACCTTGAATATACACTGATGCTCATTAGCCCCATCTCTCCTCTTGAACCCAATCTTGCCCTAGAATGTGCCAGATCCCTCACTGCATTTGGATAGCTGTACTCTATGAGATTATAGGAGAGAAGGATTCAGCAGCCCACTCCTAAAACAATCATCCATCAAAAACCTTACAAATAGCAGAACACTGACACAGTGCTGGGCATGGCACAGTGTTGGGTAGTGTTTTGTTCTGTTGTACACAGGGTCACTAAAAGTCAGACCTGTCTCAGGGGCATCTAACAACAACAGGGAGATTATAGAACCATTGTCTTCCCTGGTAAAAGCACCTTCTAAGTGACCTTGCTCTTTTTTTAGCTTTTATCACTGTAACCACCACATTTACATACAGTAAATCACCTTCACTCACTGCAACCCAGTACCTAGAAACAGGATATGTATCCTAAACTTCTTTTACCTCAGATGACTTCTCTGGCCTCTACGGGCACCCACATTAATAGTATGAAGACTATTTCTAAATTCTCTCATTAATCCTGCATGTCACAGCCACTCTCTGAGTCTCAAGGTTACTTATGAACTTCAGATCAGGAGCCTTGTGAGATTGGGAGCTTTGCAGAATGCATAATAAAGCTCCCAAAGTTCCAGCAGTGCCTTTGCAGACTAAGATGCTTGAGACCATCTCTGCACCAATAAGCATTTCTTTACCAAGAGCAAGTGACTGCCAGCCATTTATTTCCTCAAAGCCACAGCAGGAAAATAACCTAGACAACAAGAACCACCAAACAGATATTTAGTGAAGAAATACCAAGGAAAGTTCCAAGTGCAGGATTTCTGTGGAGTTTCTAGAAGCTTTATCATGGTAAAAAGAAAAAAAAGTCTACTTTCATTAAAACTTCCTTGGTTATAAATGAAATCTTCATTAATAGATATGTTAACATAAAATGCTTTTTAACATAAAAGTCAAAAACCAGCAAATATCCTTATTGACTTATTGCTTTGAGTATAGAAAAACAGTATCAATACTTTATTCATATCTATTGACTGTACCTTTTGGAGTCAAATAATTCTATTGTCAAAAATTGTTAAAAATATTGAGAATTGCCTGGTGTGAGTATTGCCTGTAGGACTTTGAGTTTGAGGCCAGCCAAGGCTACCTAGTGAGTCTGAGGCAAGACCCTGTTTCACAAAACAAAAACCAAAAAAAAATTTACATGGAGGAAATATATCTTAGATTACATATACAAAGGAGATATGCAAAGAAAGAATCAGAGACTATACTTGAATTATACATAATAACTATGTCAATAGAATTCATTAATGATCTGTTTGAAATGACTTTCCCATAACATTGGTGATAAGAGTTTATAACAAAGAGTAAAAGAGACTTATTTCTCTTTTTTATTCTCTTTCTGAGGTATATATGAATGAAAACAAAATTTCCAGTGAGCACCCCTAGAAGAGACAAATAAGGAAAAATAATTGGATCTAGAATTCACAAAAAGTTAATGCTCCAATTGCTTCAGCTTCTGGGGCATTAACTGGTTGGTCATGTTATTGTTGTTGTCAGGTGTTGTCAAGTCAGTGTGTGACTCATAGCTACTGTATGTACAATGGGCCAAACACTATTGTCAGTGCTTCTCTGCTACTCATGGGGTTTTCAATGGCTGATTGTTTTTGGGGGGAGTGGATTGCTGGGTCCTTCTCCCATGCCTACAGTATCTGGTGTTGCCAGGTGGTCTCCCATCCAAGTACTAACAAGGTCCAACACTGCTTAGCTTCCAAAATCTGATGGTATTGGACACCACAGTGGTATGGCTGCAGGCAGAGGATGGCCATAATTGTTAGAAAATAAAAATATTTTGTAATGTTTCCATCCCAACAGTAGCATTTCAGATGGATCACAGACTGACAAGATAACAAACTCACATGCACATACATGCCCACATGAAATGAGATTAATTTAATCCTTGATTTAATTAAACAATGATTCAGAATATGAGGTGGCCCCACAGGACAGAAGCAGATCTTTTCCCAGCCTGGTTCCCATGGGCACAATTGATATATGACCATGCATCCAGCAACTTTAGATTTCCTGATTTTAGAGCCATGATTTTTCTTTAGTACACTTTCAGTGATTTGATGCTTGGAAGGCATTCAAGAAACAATTGGGGAAGAGTTGCCTCCTCAAAGAAGAGTGGACCTTAATGACAGGAATGGAGTAAAGCCCCTGGGACTTTCATTTGCTAATGTGGCATGGCTCAAAATGAGAAGAAACACAGTGGCTAAAACAATAGCCTCAATCAAACATAAAAAGATCATGTGTATGGCACAGCACTGGGTAATGTTTCATTCTGCTGTGACTTAGGGTCACTGTGAGTCAGATCTGACTTGACAGGACCTAACAGTACCATCCTAGCTTTTAGATTTTCAAATACTTAACTGGTCCCTACTATATTCATCGGGCTTATCCCTCCACTCACTCCAGATCTCTGAACTAATGTTATCTTATCAGACTTAAACCACCCTATATAAATATGTGGTGGAGAATATTATTCTCCATTATCTGAATACTATTTCACTCCTCTTCAAAGTATTTGCCATCATATTATTTATCTATTGATTACTGTTTGCCTGCCTCTATTAAAAAGTAGCTCCATGAAAGCAGGGGCTGTGCCCATCTTATTCATTGTTAGAGCTTCAGAACAGAGAACAACAGAGCCTGGTGGATAGTAGTCTCTCAATACATATTTGTGTAATAAATGAATTGGGGGAATAAAGGGCCCCTCCCCTGACAGAGTTCCAAGGTCCTGAGATACCAGAGATCACCAGATGACCAAATACAGAGAGACAAACTAGCCTCCAAAGGTCAAGCTTTTCACTTGCCTGCCTCCTCTACTACTATTGCACAGGCAGCTTCTTTTCCCATCCCTTCCCTCCTCTTTACTTGCCCTAAATAAACTTGTTGCTCTACAGGTCAGAGGATTCCCTGTGTCTGTGTGCTTGTGCCATGAGATTTTTCCGATCATGAATAAGTGGAAAAAGACTATTCTATGTAGAAGAGATTCTGTTCTATTTTAAATATGTTGAAATTGAGGAGCTTGGGAACATGAGCTAAAAATGGAGAAAAAGATGGAGGTACTGCCAACCAAGGTGTGATAAATGAAACTGGTAGGAGTAGATGATTTCATTCCGTAAAGAAAAAGTGCTAAGAGAGAAGAAAATAGGATTAAGTTGAGAATCTCACAGAACTCCAGTCTTTCTAAGACAATTCAATAAAGAGGTAGGGAAGAAGAATGAACCTAAAGCATATAATTCCAAGGAGGCAGATGGTTAGTGGAGCCTAAAACCTATAGAAATCACCAGTTCTATGAGAAGCAGGTGAATCAAAGGAAGTCACTGATGACCTTTGGAAGGCCAGTTGCAATAGACTGGTGGAACAGAAGGCAGGCTGCAGTACCTTAAGATACTAAGAAAATGGGTGTAGAAAGGTGGAAGCAAAGAACTAAGACCTTCTCCCAAGTCATCTGAGCTTTAAGGAACTACTGGAACTATTAGTTGAATAAACAAGTGTATAGATGCATGAATGGATAGGATTTTCTGCCCAGAACCAAAAGGACACATAAACTGTGGTTGAGGTCATGCGATTAAAATGGTAAACAAAATATTTTTTAACAGCATAGTTTGCATGAAAATATTTCCCTAATTAAAATAAACATACTGAGCAGTTTTCCCTCAATAAACATATACAGTGTGTTTCTACAACTCATGTTTAATGAGGTCTTGTGTCTTTCATTTGTACTCTCTATTTTTGTTAAAGGTACTTTCTTGGTTAATGGAGCCTTTAAAAATTAACCTTGCAGTAATTTTCTCTACATGGGTCCTGGACCTTGTTCTTTGATATTGAGGACCTCTGTTGTGCTCCACTGATTGAGCTTCTCAGTTATGCCAGAAGCAACTCTCATGCATAGGAGAATATGTCCTGAATTGAACTTATAAGGCCAGGTAGGAAGATAGCATCTTAATAAATATACAGAAGAGATTCTGCTCTGCTTTCACCAGAAAGACCACCAAATAGTTACAATGAAGAAACATATTTCCAGAAAGTTTCAATATAAAATTATAATAAAATTTTTCCTTTTTAGAAACACAGTAGACTAGACTAAACTGAAGTTCTCAAACTAGAACATACAAAGAAATTGCTCAGAGAAATTGCTGGAATAGAGACTGCTGGGCTATACGCCCAGAGTATCTGATTCAGTAGTTCTAGGCTAAGCGCAGATAATCTGCATTTCTAATAAGTTCTCAAGTGATATGGATTATGCTGGAGAAAACCACACTTCCAAGAAGAACCACTGGTCTAGGCAAAATATATGGTATACTTTTATAACATCCTTTCCTAATTTTCTGTTATCCAGCAAAGAAAATGAGCCAAATTCTCATTTCATCACTCATGCCTTGGCTTTTGTCAGTTTCTCTGGGCATTAACAGGAAAATACCTTAACATCATAAAGGCCATCTATGACAGACCTACAGCCAACATTATACGAAATGGAGAAAATTGAAACCATTTCCTCTAAGATTGGGAATAAGACAAAGATGTCCAATCTCTCCTATCTTATTTAGCATTGTGATTGAAGTCCTCACCAGGGCAATTAGACTAGAGAAACAATTCAAAGGGATGCAGATAGGCAAAGAAGAGGTCAAATTATCCTTATTTGTAGATGACATGATACTTTACCTAAAGACCCCAAAAGCGCCTCTAGAAAACTTTTAGACCTAATTAACTCCTTTAGCAAAGAGGCAGGATACAAAATTGGCACTCAAAAATCAATAGCCTTCCTTTACACCAACTGTAAGCAGGAAGAGAAGGAAATTACAGCCACAATCCCTTTCACAATAGCCCACCAGAAAATGAAATACCTTAGAATCAATCTAACAAAAGACCCTGCAGATCTCTACAAGGAAAATTTCAAAACACTAAAGAAAGAAATCACAGAGGATACTAAAAAGTGGAAGGACCACCCCTGCTCATGGATTGGGAGAATCAATATATAAGAATGGCTATGCTACCAAAAGCAATCTATGGATTTAATGCAATCCCCATTAAAATTCCAATGACAGACTTTACAGAAATAGAAAAAATGATCCAAAAACCCATATGGAAACACAAAAGACCACGTATAGCCAAAACACTCTTAAGTTACACAAAGAGTGTAGGTGGGATCATAATCCTTGACTTTAATCTATACTACAGAGCAGTGGTAGCAAAAATATCTTGGTAGTGGCACAAAAGTAGGCCTGAAACCCAGGGGAACAGAATAGAGGATCCAGAGATGCATCTTCATTGTAACCATTTGGTGGTCTTTCTGGTGGAAAGCAGAGCAGAATCTCTTCTGTATATTTATTAATATGCTATCTTCCTACCTGGGACTTATGAGTTCAATTCAGGACATATTCTCTATGCCTCAGAGTTGCTTCTGGCACAACTGAAAAGCTCTATCAGTGGAGCCACCTAATTTTTGACAAAGGAACAAAGCAGGTAAATTAAAGAAAGGATAACCTTTTCAATATATGGTACTGGGAAACGTGGATATCTGCTTGTACAAAAATGAAAACTGAACCACATCTCTCAAGATGGATGAGAGTTAACTCGAAATGGATAAAAGACTTCAACATAAAACCAGAAACTTTAGAATTAATAGAAGAAAAGATAGACAATATGCACCAATATACAGGCATAGGAAAAGATTTCCTTAATAGGACTCCATTTGCTTAAGAAATTGCAACAAGAATAGATAAATGGGATTACATGAAGTTAAAAAGCTTCTGTACAGCAAAGGAAACAATCAACAGAGTCAAGGAAGTCCCCACTCAATGGGAGAAAATCTTTGCATCCTATACATCAGACAGAGGACTAATTTCCAGAACTTATAAAGAACTCAAGAAAGCAATTCCCAAGAAAGCAAATAACCCAATACACAAGTGGGCAAAGGAACTGAAAGCACAGTTCTCAAATGAAGAAATTCATAAGGCCATGAAACACATGAAAAAATGCTCAATATCCCTACCCATTAGGGAAATGCAAATCAAAACAACTCTGAGATTCCACCTTACTCCAGTAAGAATGGCCAAGATCCATAAAAATAATAACAACAAATGCTGTCAAGGCTGTAGAGAAAAGGGAACCCTCTTACACTGCTGATGGAATTATAAATTGGTTCAACTACTTTGGAAATCAATATGGAGGTACCTCAGAAAACTAAAAATAGATCTACCATATGGCCCAGGTATACCACTATTGGGAATTTACACAAAGGAAGATGAGTCATCATACCACAGAGACACCTGTATCTCCATGTTCAATGCAGCACTCTTCACAATAGCAAGGATATGGAATCAACCAAAGTGTCCATCAACAGAAGAAGGGATAAAAAAATTATGGTACATATACAGAATGGAATACTAGTCAGCAATCAAAAAATGAAATAATGTCATTTGCAGCAAAATGGATGGAATTGGAGAAAATTATCTTAAATGAATGAACACAAGCCCAAAAAGAGAAATACCACATACTCTCACTCATATGTGGGCGCTGAATCAATCTTAAAAGAAGGAAAAAATCCTATATTTAAATTGGAACATAATAAAAAGCTCACGTAAACTTAGTGGAGAAGGTACAATTTAAGGAATGGAACAAAAGAGGGAAGGATCTAGCAAAAACAAGCAACGATGAGAGAAGACAGGAGGGGGAAAGGGCCAACGAGGAGTGAGGAATGAGATAGAGGTCAGCTTCAAAGTAAACAGCCCAACCTTAAAAAATCAAGAAATAATAATAATAATACCAATAATACCAAATGATGATGATAATGCAAATGGACTAGATTACTCATGTAATCTTGCTGAGAATGTAAAAAGATCACTATAGAAAAAAGTTTGGACTTAAGCCAAAATTGGGATGCATGTGTATAGATAAATATACAACTAGAAAGGAGGCCATTGATGGGAAGGGTAAGAGATGAGGGAGGAGGGGCACAAGAGGATAAATGGGAAGTTATGTGAGGAATGTACAATGAAACACATATATGGAAATGTCACAATGAAATACATGTGTGAATGAAACACATTAAGTTGTACATTAAAATGTTCCAATAAAAATAAATAAATAAATAAAATAATTTGTGACTGCACAGTCACAACTCCAGGTGAAACTAGGAGTCCTTGATGAAGCAAAGCCAAAGAATCTGCAGTAGCTTGAGAATCTATTGATATTCAATAAATTCCAACATTGTGGAAAGACACAAACATGTTGGTCCATGTTAATAGGGTATCTTACTAGCTCACTCATGACCCTCCCAAGTTAAATTTAAGTTTGCCTACATGCTAAGTTAGGTTGCATGGAAACTCAAAATATAGAGACAGCCACAGATCAAATTTGATTTAACACTAGGTCTTTTATATCTAATATATCTGAATCTGAGATTTTGAAATGGGTAAGTACCTTTCCCAGTCATTTTGCTATGAGATTTTGACCAACCAATTGAACTTTTCCAGAACCTAAAAAGAAATTGAAACATTAAAAACAAAAACAAAATTATGTTTAGACATATTATATCTGAGTTTCCACCTTTACACACAATTTTTAAGAGGAATAAAGATTTTATCTTAATCAATAAATGCTAGTGCTTCAAATAAAACCACGCAAGTAACAGTTATGGAGCAATAATGATATCTTTTTCTCAATTGCAAAATATTCATTAAAGAAACATTTTTCCCCATCAAATTCTATTAATATTTTATAGTAAAGGAAGGTGGTATTCATAAAGTAATGGGGAGAAAGATAACACTTATGTACCACACAAATCTTAACTTTTTCCATTTTTTATTTTGTTTCTAAACCAAAATTGCGGGGAAACAGCACATCTAGAACCTTAACAATCTAGAGGTAGACTGTAGTGATTAAGTTGAGATCTGGGTAATTGAATGACTTGTCTTCCTTTGCTTAATGTATTGACAACAGCCCAGACACAGCATCCTGTCATAAGTAGGGCATGAGCTAACTATATGCAGAACAGAGTAATCCAGGGAGGCTATGGAGGAGTATCTCATCTGCATTATAAGTGAGCAATTCCATAAAGGTCACGGCCACGAAGATGAAAACACTTGTAAGAACAAAGTAATATTCGGAGAGGTACCAGCGGTAGATTTCTGCTTATCTTCCAGGTCTAAAAAGTAAAGATTAAAAATTAATTTAAGACAGTGGCCCAATAAATATCTTTGATTAAAATAAATATTCTGTTTCTCAGAGGTTTCAAAACATTGATGTTTAAAGGACACATTCCATGATTTGTTCTTTCCCTACACAAAAATGAACTTAACTAGCTAAAAAGGCATACTAATCACTAAACAAAATTCAAATGATAAAGGGTGTATGTTCTTTTTTCAAAACATTAATATACAGCCTAAACATAAAGTGTTTGGAATGAAGTAGAAAAATAGTAGACTCTACCTGAAACTGACTTGTGTTTGTAAAGGGTATTAGCTTGTCAATCAGCAAATGTTTTTAAATGTCATCTTGTATTTGCTATATTTGCTTCTATTTGCATCCATTTCCTATGGAAATTAATCTTCCCAATGTTCTTTGCTCACTCTCCGCAACATTCATTAAGATGTTCACTAGCTGAGGCTTCAGCAAGTCATTCAATACATGACCTAAGTTTTTACACTTCAAATATCTCTGATCTTTTCCATGCATAAAACATGTAGTCAAAGACTCTCCTAGCCAACTTAGTGTACATACCCTGAACAGTTATGTTTGAAAGAATCACAACGTTAATATGCACAGGACCATGAGTTTGATCACTATCATGACAAAAGAGAAGAGAGAAAAAAGAAATATTCACAATTTCAAAGGGGGCTGGGATTTAGCTCAGTGGGTAGAGCGCTGCGCTGCAGTCTCTGAGGCCCTGAGTTCAGTTCCCAGCACCGCAAAAATGGGAGAAGGGCCTGGCAACCCACTCCCAAGGCAATCCCGAAACAGCCATTGAAAACCCTATGAGGGCTGCTATGAGTCAGATACCGACTTGACGGCACCTAACAACAACAACATAATCAATATACTTCTCAGTGACAGAATTCAAAACAGAGACACACAATGAGTAGTTTAATTGATTAATAATCCTACTTAGTTTTACCATGAAACCATCTGACCAACATCATTATAAGCCACAATAAGAGATTTGATTATTATTCTGTTCACTCTCCCAGAAAAGAATGTTAAGATCTGATTTAGAGGTTTGAACACATAACCATAGTTATTACTCCATCCCAAGAGGTTAACAGCCTTCTAAGACTGGTGCCATGTCAATGGGTAAACAAAATCATAGGTCATATCACCTTCCCATCTACCTCAAACAGTGACTGTGAAGCACTATTCTAACTATAAAATATTTTGGGTGAAGATAAAAAGATAATATCTAAAACCTCACTCCTTCCTACAAAGCTGTTTAGTTAACAAATCAGCAAACACTTCCTGAACTGTCCAATGGACATTTTAGTTCTACCTATTCTTCAACCATTTCCAATTCTACTGGCACAAAATCCACCTCTTTTTTCCTTTAGAGAATTATCTAACCTCCAATTTCAGTGCATATGTTGGAGAGTGAGAAGGAAACAGACCCAACTCCCTAGCCCAGCCAGTGACCCAATCCTCTGACAAGTGTGATTAGTCTGGAGAAACACATGACCCAAGACAGTCCCACAAAGGCAAGGAATATCAACCCCGGACATTTTCAGGATCTACTGAGAGGGAAAAGCTCTCCCTCTTCTCCCAGAGGGCACAATTCAGGGAGTTCCTACTGGAAAATGAAGCCAAATCAAAAGAAAGTAGATACAATAAATGGAAAAGAACAGATTTCTAATGATAAATTTGAGAACTTGATCTATTTGTGAATAAATATTCAGCTAGCTCTATCCTTGGACCTTCTTCATTACTTGAGTCAGTGTGTGTTTGGTTTCTTTTACATGAGACCAAGAAAAATTATTAAGTAACCCAAAATCTGCATATCATTAGACAAAACGCCAAGGATACAAAAAATATAGCAAACAATCCCTGCCTCAAAGAATCTTCTTAGAGTCTAGTTGGAAAGTCAAGAAATAAACATAAAAATAATTAGAAACATATGGCTTAAACCAATGATAAGTTCTATATGAGTACAGAGAAGAGAGATACCACCATAAACTATGTGTTAAGAAAAATTTCACAACATAAGAAAAAGCTGAGCTGAGTTACAATGGATGGCTGAGATGTGGCTGCCTACAGAAGAGGGAAAAGGTATTTCAAAAAGGGTAAACTTGAAAGCAGAAATCCAGGAATGCACTTATGTTGGGGAAACAATGCAGTATAAACAACAGATGATAAATTGTTAAACCATGGAATATTAACAATAAATACATTAGTCCAAGAATAAAAAGAATCTGTGAGTATTTTTCTAACGATGGGCATATTATGTAGAAAATTTTAAATAGACTCTAGATGAGATAGTAAAACTAGATTATATTAGCTAAGTGTTGAAATTGAGGTTGGAGAACTAATGACAAAAATCAAAACTAAATGTAGTATTTTCTACTTCCATATAGTAGACGACTCTCTAATCCAAACAGATCTTCCTGCCCACTTCTGTAACACATTTCACCTAGAACTTAACTATTAAAAATAAACCATGCCACATCAATTTTACTTGGCTCTTATTTAAGAAACCAGAACAAATAACAAAGCCAAGAACCAGGGGAGGAGGTTAGAGAAAGAAACAAGCATAAACCAAGGAGGCAAGTAGGGCCATACTGTTATCCAGTATACTTTGTTCGAGTTCCTCCATGAGGTGAAAAGTTTATGATAGAAACTGTTAAAGGCATTTTCTATTTCCACTGTGGTTTTTGCCATTTCCCTTGTGTCATTAAGAAATTGCATGGGCAGAGTTTTGGTTGGCTCTTGTCACAAGCAGGAATGCAAAGTATCTGTGTCCTTCTTTCCCCTTCTTGGGGAGATTATTGTTTAGTTTATAATAAAATGAATATTGGTTTTTGTTCTGTTTTAACTTTTTAGGAGTTTACTTTGCAAAAAGCCATTATCAGCTTTGTTGTGAACATGAATTTTTTTCTATTGATTATTTTCTAACCTAATAATTTCTATTTGTAATATAAGGTTTCTCCATGACTATGGATTATTTCTTGGGAATTTTGCTGAATAAAATAAGGAGTCAATATCATTTCTTGGTAATACACTTTTCCACCTAGAGCCATCATCCTCAGTGATGTTTGCATGAATAAAAGAAATTCTCTAATACCTTACCACATGATGCTCATTTAAATTTCTTCTTCTACTTGTGGCATCATATTTAAATTTCTTCTTCTACTTGTGGCATCATCTCATTTGCTCCCACTGGCATGTAATGTCAGTTTGAAATGAGTATGTTACATAGGAATAGTGACACTCTCTCTTTCAAGAGATATCTCTTCACAAACCTTGATTAACAAAATTATGTCAAAGAAAGTTACAGCTTTGGTCATTCTTTACAGACAGAAATTAAAACACAAAACAAAATATCATTTTTGCCAAGCCAAAATAAGAAAAGAGGAGAAGAGTTTGTCTATGGTTAGATATGCTTTTATTTTGAAAGGATGTCATTTTAGCAAAAAGCTTTAAAAAGTAAAATGCTATACTTATGTCTAATGTTTTATTCTTTACTATCTATAAAGAGATGCACTATTCCTAAGCAAATAAATACAATTTTACCCTTTTCCTATTTTAGAAAAAAGTATTTTTCCACTTTAAATTTAAATGAATATGACTGCTAAATTTTACATTAGTTGAATGATAGAACTGGGATTTTTTAAAGAATCATCCAACATGTGGGTCAGTGACAATCACTGCCATATTTTAAACTTTGAGAAAGCAAAAATTATTGAAATATGTGTTTATGTTACACAGTAAAAATAAAGTTTGGATAAGGTTTAAATATTCTGTAAAGCACAAATGATTGGAAAAGCAAGTAAGATGGTTTCTCATTTTCTCAGGAAAAGCTATCATGGTAAGGAAAACAATTACCTTTCCCCAAGATAGCCACAGCATAATGCGTAGAACCTCTGAATATGTATGTCACCTTTCATGGCAAAAGGAACTTTGCAGATGTGGTTAAGGCCTTTGAGATAGGTAGGGTATCCTGGATTGCTCAGGGGGGCCCAATGTAATCACAAGGGGTGTTAAAAATGGAAGAGGGGGGCAGAAGAGAAGGCCCAAATGTTTGATGTGAGAAGGAATGGATGTACCAACCCTGGCTTTGAGGATGGAGGAAGATCATGAGATAAGGAATGTGGGCAGCCTCTAGAAACTGGAAAGGGCAAGACAGCAGACTCTCCCCTAGAGCCTCCAGGAAGCAAATCAGCCTATGACATCTTTATTTTCCAGTTGAGAAAAATAGTCCAAATACAGTGAGAAGGCAGATAACTTACCTTAGCCCTCATACTTTAAAACAAAGAAAGGACTAGAATCCAATTTCACTAAATTGTAGATTTGCATTAGTCACAGGGGGTCTCACATCTTTTGGTAATGGGAGGTCTTGATTACAGTTGAGTAAGTATTACAGTATAGTTTTATTGAATGAACAATTGTTGGAAAGTACATGTTTAAAATAATGTACTGAAGAAAGATATTGCTCTGCTGTTCCTACCTGTCTCCAACTGATGGTTAAACATGTTCATATGAATTATCCAGACATCACTTGAAATTCAACATGTCTAAGATGAAACTTACAGTCTTGACTCCCAAATCAGCTCCCTTCCAGATGCTTCTTTTTCCTTTGCACACCTCAGAGGTTTCCCATATTCAGTGACAAGTTCTGTCATCCTTCCTTCCTCCTGATGGCTCCCTTCCTTGTATTTCTACTTCTAAATTTTATCCCTGCATGAGGGAACCACTCTAGTTCATCTTTCTTTAGACTCTCTTCAACGTTTGATTATACTGGCAGACTTCTGCGAATTGATGCTAAAACTCACCTTTTGCTACATCATTTTCTTACCCTGTCCTCCATATTCAGCGGACTTCCTTTCCAAAAGGAGTCAAGTTCAAACTTCCTAGTCTACCTTTTGGCACGCTGGAAGAATTTTACCCCAATTTGTTTTATGTCTCCTCTTCAACTCCCCTGTATAAACCAACCTACAGACTCACTGCATTATGAACATGATTCATTCTCCTCCAGGCCATTCTCCTTTCCTAATCTGGCCTCTCTTCTTCAGTCTCCAAGTATCTGGATTCTACCTACTTCCCTATATCTTTCAGGATACATTCCAGGGCTGACAACCTGCAGTAATCTCACTTTTCACTTTGAAGCCCTAAAGCAATTGATCTCTAGCACTCAAACATTTAACTTTTATTGCTAGTGTCTTTTATATCTTTAGGATTTAAACTCAGATTTTAAACTATTTGAGACTGACCAGGATCCCTACTTATCTGCATTGTACTTAAATACTCACAGTTCCTTGCTTAAAGCAGGCCCTCAAGTATTTATGGAGTGACTAAAAATAATTCCTAAAATCCAAGATATATATTCAGAATGACAACTCCTCCCCGACAGGAGTGCCAGTGCCAGCAATGTACATTACTCTGAAGTTAACTGCTCCCTTTTGGAAGAGTTGCTACACATTCTGATGTGCCAAGGACAGTTCTGGTTTCCTGCTGTTTTCCAGCTATCAATAATGTCCACTTTCACTCTCAAGCATCTTGGTTTAGTTAGATGACACATTATATGGTAATTCTGCACTTACAGCATTTTAGACCCCAGTATGGGCAGAAACCAGAAAGAAAATGCTGCTTATGTCCTCGATATCCATCCAACTAAGGGGCATTCTCTCCCCTGTACAGCGGTTCTGCTCTCCTCTGCCACCCCCTGCATAAGCAATGCCCTTTAAGTTTCATATACAGGTTCAAAGGTTTCGGTGATGCATGGCTTCAGATAAATGAACTGAAGTTAAATACAATTTGAGAGTCGTTAGAGAAAAATCATAGATATTGAATATAACTATGACTCCTTTTTAAGAATAGAATGGAGAGTTCTCAAAAGGGAAAGGAGAATTGTGAGAGTTCTCCTAGGAAGAGAAGTAATCAAAACACTGTATGTGAGCTCATTTATACTGTAATTGTCTTTTGCTAGTTTCTGAATGAAATAATAAGGAATATACATTATATTTCAATTTTTCTGAACAATAAATACATATTACTTTCAAGACCATTTTGAATTTGAAATGGAACGCTTTCTGATCTTCTTAGTACCTAATGTACATTAAATTGACTAACCATTGCATAAATGTTTTAAAACCTACATTCATTTTCACAGCTGACTGGTTAAAATGATCAGTTTCATAAATGAATGTCAGTGGTATCTTAACAATAATAACTTTTTACTGCAAAGATTTTACTCTATATGTAATGAGTAAAATTATTAAATGTAATCTTATATTATGTTTCATTACTGGCAGCTTGTCATAAAAAGGAATTAAGGTTACAAATTTTCATTTATTTTCATAAAGTAGATGAGCATTTTTCACTCAATTGTAGTAAGACCTACTCACTCCAATCTCTTTTGAGGGTAGTTTTAATTGCATTACATCATTCAATACAGGGTTGAGAGTTCATGTTCCAAACTGTTCTCTCACTAAACTCTTCAACTTTAAAGGAATCTGGGGAAATGTTATGTTCAACTAACAAAACTGTAAGAAATAAAAACTATCAAATGCACATCATGGGCACAGGATAAGTCAAGTGTTTGGAAAGGATTTTATGAGAATATTTAAGTTACTAGTTCAAATGTGGCCCAAGTTAGTAGTAACTAAAACATTAATTTTTGTTGCTGTTTCAAAGATTTATATCTTTAGTAGTTAATGGTGAAATATCAATTACATTAGAATTACTGATAATTCTGTAATAGCTAAGGCAGAGCTATAATATTTAGAGAAAGCCAAAAGCATCCTGTTGAATTATAGTCAAGATTAATAATTAGAGACTGAGTAACATTTTTCATTAACTATTTTCCAATTGTCCTCTCACCATTTAAGAAGGCAGGCATGACATAATTTCACATTCACCTGAATAGATGTCATTACAATTTGATATTTGGTTTTTTTCTCTCTTATGTCAAGACTAAAGACCCATCAATTACCCAGTGTTTCCATCTTTTAAGGACAAACCCTGTTAAAAGGAGAACATTCTGCAAAGCACAGGGCAGCCAGACGTTAGCATTATCAAACAGGTTCTCCTTTTGTCATAAAGTATTTATTATAAAGGTCAGCATTCTCCAAGTTTAGCTCTTGAAGAGCTAATTAAGAAATAGAATTTTTGTAATAGGCAAACTAGTTTTTATATAATCTCTTTCTACTTAAGTAGAAAACCAGCATAAAACCCTAAAGATATATAAATGTTTACCAACATGGTTAATCTCACTATCATCCCCATGTATTTTGTACATGTTTCCACTCTGTGATCAAAGAACTAAGCATTAAAAAGCACATTTCAATTGTCCCTCAACTGGTAATATATGCTCAAATCTGAATTTTCTTTGTCAACTAAAAAATTTTAAATATCCTTAAATTTGTTTAGAATGATTGCTGTTGTAAGGTGCCATGGAGTCCTGTTTGACTCAGAGCAACTGTCACAGGGCTTTCAATGGCTAATTGCTCCGGGATTGTTTTGGGGAGTAGACTGCTACATCCTTCTCCCATTTTTGCAGTGCTGGAGATCGAACCCAGGTCCACAGAAAGTGTGGAGCAGCACTCTGCCAACTGAACTAAACTCTGGCCCTTAGAATGATTGCTGTTGTTGTTGTTGTTGTTAGGTGCTGTCGAGTCAGTATCCGACTCATAGCAACCCTCATAGGGTTTTCAATGGCTGACCATTTCGAGATTGCCTTGGGAGTGGATTGCCAGGTACTTCTCCCATTTTTGTGGTGCTGGGAATTGAACTTCGGACCTCAGAGACTACACTGCAGCACTCTACCAACTGAGCTAAATCCCAGCTCTTAGAATGATTAAGTAATACTAAATACTCAATTCCACTGTCATATACTTTTTTCACTATGTTGTTAGGTGCCGTCGAGTTGAGTCCGACTAATAGCGACCCTATGTACAGCAGATTGAAACACTTGCCGATTCTGTGCCAGGCAAACAATCTTATTTATATTTAAGCCCATTGTTGCAGACACTGTGTCAATCCACCTGGTGCAGGGTTTTCCTCTTTTGCGTTGACCTGCCACTCTTCCAAACATGATGTCCTTCTCCAGGGATTGTTCTCTCCTGACTACATGTCCGAAATATGTAAGACGCAGTTTGGCCATTTTTGCTTCCAAGGAGCACTCTGGTTGTACCTCGTCTAGGACAGATCTGTTGGTTCTTTTGGCAGTCCATGGCATATTCAATAGACGTCTCCAGCACCACAATTGAAAGGCATCAATTATTTTTCTGTCTCTCTTGTTCAATGTCCAGCTTTCACAACCATATGATGCCACTGAAAATACCATGGCATGAGTCAGACGCACCTTCGTCTTCAATGTGACATCTTTGCTTTTCAATACTCTAAAGAGATCTTTTGCCACAGCTTTTCCTAGAGCAATGCGTCTTTGGATTTCTTGACTGCTGCTTCCACGGGTGTTGAT